>JAJIBD010007107.1:0-91275 GCA_021461705.1 Cryptotis parvus | reverse complement strand
TGAAGGAGTGTTTGTATTAGAAAATGAGTATTTAATTTTAGAAATCAAATCCCAAATAACTATATTCATTGAGGAACATTCCATTTTTATTTGGTACTCATTTATTCTCTGAAGTGACTTTAATTGGGATAGTGCTGTGATTTTAGTCAAGAATTTCCTAGGACGAGAATTTCTCAGATGGGCAAAAGGATGTACTTGATAACCCCTAAATGTATATATTATGTATTGCAAGCCACAGTGTGTCAGAGAAGGGAGGGGGGGAGAAAGGAGGGGGGAGAGAGAGAGAGAGAGAGAGGAGGCAAAAGTTCTTGCCATAGAGGTGGGAGTGGGAGGGAATTGGGGACATTGGTGGTGGGAAATGGACACTGGTGGAGGGACGGGTGCTGGAACACTGCATGACTGAAACCCAAACATGAACAGTTTTGTAATTGTATACTTCACGGTGGTATAATTAAAAATAAATAAATGTAAAGAAAACAAAAAAATCTTCCTCCAGGAATATGTTTTTTGACCATATTTAGCAAATTAACTCTAATAAGTGATATGAATTAGATTATTCAGTGCATGCTTAGACGGGCTCAAACACTGGTTGTGAAAATTTGAGATATTTATAGTCCAAATCTTGCATAACACCCCAGGAAAACATTATGACTTTATCAATACCAATCCGATATATATGTTGCAATAATCAGTATAATTGGAGTGCCAACTAAGGAAGCAGGCACGGGGCTGGGACGGCGGTGGGGGGACACACTCGTGGTGGGATTGCTGTGGAATGATGAATCCTTGTAAAAACTGAGCTGTGAAATATTGTGTACTTTGTAAATCACAGTGTTTAAATAAAGCTAATAATAAATAAAAAAAAAGTTAAATGAAAGAATTTCCCAGACAGCCTTGTATTAAGTTCATGCTTGGTTTCTTTCAGGTCCATCCTTTCCAAGGACGGGGGTTCTCTATGTGAAGCTCAGAGCGGGTCAGCTCTCCTACAAGGACGATCCAATGGGGTGGCAGAGCTTGTTGGCCCAGACTGTTGCGAACAGAAACTTCGGAGCTTCGGGCTTTCAAGGTAGTGTTGATTGGTGGATGCTAACGGAGGAGAAGGAACCATTCTTTCCATAGCTGGGCCTCTTGACCTATAGCACCCCCTGGGAATGGCTGTCTGTCTTGCATTGCTGTGTATTGCAGAGACTGCTTGGGTCTGTTGGCTGCTTCAGTGGTTGCCATAAAGCAAGTGCCATCGCCATTTCTTCTACATTTAGCTGCAGGAACAGTCTAGCCTAATGCTGCCCCAGAGAAGTCAGTTAAAAAGTTATACTTACTGGCCCTCACACCTGTGAAGATTTACTCACTTGTGAAAGCAGAAAAGCCTTTTTCTAGGTGGCGCTCACCAGTTGCATTTGGTGGTTGTGATTGTTGCTGCAGAGTTGGAGGTTGTCCTTGTGGTGCTGGCGATTGAATGTGACCAACGGGTGCTGCTGGGCATTGAGCCTCACACGGGGAGGCCGCGCCCTGCCACAGGCCACATCCCTCCATTTGAAAGTACTGTTTGTTGATTACATTTGGTACACATGAAATCACGGCACTTCTGAGTTCATCTCATTGTTTTTACATAGTTAAGTAGCACCTTACAGCTAGAGAAGATTGCCCGATAAAGGCGCACATAGTCTTGTTCTCTGCGGGTTCGTATGTGTTTTGCTCTCCATTGTCGACTTCAGACTAAATTTACATTCTTAGGAATGTGTGCTCGCCTACCTCCCGTTTCTGAACTTAGGCCCGGTTTTCAGGAATTCCGTGAGCAAGTGTAATCCTGCTGAAGACCTTGAGATGCAATCTGAAGTAGTCAGGGCATCTGTTTTATTTCATTTTGTTCTTGGGGACCTGGACATGTCTGGCAGTGCTTAGGGCTTACTCCTTGCTCTGAGCTCAGGGATCACTCCTGGTGGTGCTCAGGGGACTATATAAGGTTCTGGGGTCGAACCCAGGTCAGGAAGTGCCCTACCAAATATACTATCTCTTAGCCTATAGTGAGGGTGTCTACGTTAGTGACATTAGATTTTTAAAATGTGGCAAAGCGGTCTAGCTAAGTAGTGACCAGAGGGCCGAGTTAAACTGTTTTCTCCCTACTCAGGAGAAAACAGTTTATTTTTTCATGACAGTGATATGAAACAAGCCTTCTCCCACTGTGCTGCATCCCCAGGGTTGTTTTAACCATGTCAGGATGCTCAGTGGTGCTGACACGGGGTTACCTGTGACAGTACTTGACTCTGCCTTGCAGACCTGAAGCAGTTCAATGCTGGGGCTATGAGGGGCCACATTCATTTTTTTTTCCCTTTTTGGGTCACACCTGGAGATGCTCAGGGGTTACTCCTGGCTCTTCACTCAGGAATTACTCCTGGCAGTGCTCCGGAGACCATATGGGATGCCGGGGATCGAACCTCGGTCGGCCACATGCAAGGCAAACGCCCCTACACTCTGTGCTCTCACTCTGGCCCGGCCCCAGTTATCTCTTTTCCTTTAAGGTCAGTTACTTAGGATTGAGCCTTTTTGTTTCGTGTTCAGGGTCTGAGTAGACAGTGGGCAGCAGTGAATTTTGTCAGGCAGTATTTGATAGGCTGACTATGAAATACTTTTGATGGGATTTTTTGGATAGAAATTAAATTAAGTTGGCACTGTTGCTTCATGTTTATGATAGAGGCCCTCATCTCAAAAATCCTAATTCAATACCCATGACATTCTTCAAAGAAATTGACCAAACAATCCTGAAATTTGTATGGAACGATAAACCCCCCAAGGATAGCTAAAGCAATCCTCGGGAAAAAGAAGATGGGAGGCATCACCTTACCCAACTTCAAACTGTACTACAAGGCAGTAGTAATTAAAACAGCATGGTATTGGAATAAAAACAGACCTGTGGACCTATGGAATAGAATTGAGTGTCCTGACACCCAACCTCAAACACATGATCATTTAATCTTTGATTAAGGTGCAACGAAGTCTAAAATGGAGTAAGGAAAGCCTCTTCAATAAGTGGTGTTGGGAAAACTGGGCAGCGACATGTAAAAAAATGAATTTGGACCTGTGTCTAACACCATGCACAAAAAATCAGATCAAAGTGGATTAAAGATCTCAATATCAGACTTGAATCCATAAAAGTACATTGAAGAAAATATAGGAAAAAGCCTCCATGACATTGAAGCTAAAGGCATCTTCAAAGATGAAACATCACTAACAAAGCAAGTGGAAGAAAAGATAAACATATGGGACTACATGAAACTAAAAAGCTTCTGCACCTCAAAAGAAACAGTGACTAAGATACAAAAGCAGTCCACAGAATGGGGAAAGAATATTCACCCAATGCCCATCTGATAAGGGGTTAATATCCAGGATATATCAGGCACTGGTAGAACTTTACAAGAAGAAAACAAACAACCCCATCAAAAAAATGGGGAGAAGAAATGAAAGAAACTTCAGCAAGGAAGAAATTCAAATGGCAAAAAAAACATATGAAAAAATGCTCATCATCACTAATCATCAAAGAGATGCAAATCAAAACAACAATGAGATACCACTTTACACCACAGAGACTCCGCACATATTCAAAAGAACAAGAACAACAAGTGCTGGCGTGGGTGTGGGGAAAAGGGGACACTCATCCATTGTTGGTGGGAATGCCGGCTGGTACAGCCTTTCTGGAAAACAATATGGACATTCCTCCAAAGACTAGAAATTGAACTCCCATTTGACCCAGCCATACCACTCCTGGGAATCTACTCTGGGAAGCCAAAAATATGCAGCGGAAACACCATCCCTACTTTTATGTTCATAGCAGCATTATTCACAATAGCCAGAATCTGGAAGCAACCAGAGTGCCCGAAAATCGATGACTGGATAAAAAGCTTTGGTACATCTACACAATGGAATACTATGCAGCTGTTAGGAAAAATGAAGTTATAAAATTTGCCTACAAATGGATGGACATGGAGATTATGTTGAGCGAAATTAGCCAGAAGGAGAGAGAGACAGATACAAAATGACTGCATTTATCTGCATAACATAAATATATAGGTACATATTATGATACCAATATCCAAGGTCAAGTGAAACATACATCAGGAGGTCCTGTCAAAGGTGGAAATTATCACAAACGTGTGGGAGTCAGAGGCTAGGTAAGACAGAAAATGGAACAGTGTGCTAACAATTGTTGAGGGTACTTATGTCAACCTAGAACTGAGCATTAAATAGAGGCAAAAAGATACACATGACAACCCTTTAATGTATGTTCTGTAATCCATAGTCTGGAGGGAAGGAAAAGAGAAAGAGAGAGAAATGGAACGAAATAAAGAACCTGCCATGGAGGAGGGCTGGGGGGGGGGAGGGGAACCGGGACGTTGGTGGTGGGAGATGGGCACTGGTGGCGGGATGGGTGCTGCAACACTGTATGACCAAAACCCGAATATGAACTTTTAATTGTATATCTTTGTAATTGTAAAAATAAAAAATTAAAAAAAAAATACATCCAAAAAAAAAAATCCTAATTCAGTTTGTAGGGAAAATCGACAGGTTTTTTAGACATGAGCTTGATGTGGAGCGTAGTGGTACCGGAGTAGTCTGTTACAGTCTAAGGCCTAAACCTTGCAAGCTTCAACCCGGTGCTTATTAGTCACAGCACCTTATTTCCCTCACACCCCAGCTCTCTGCAGCCACTGTTTAAAATATTTGTCTCTCTGATTTGGACCAATCGGCAAATCTCTTAGCAGGTGAATCATCAGCATTTTTATCCTTTTTGTGACTGGCTTATTTGAGTCATGCACTTTCCCCTTTCCCTTTCCAAAAACAGTTCTAATAGTTTTTTTTTTTTTTTTTTTGCTTTTTTGGGTCACACCCAGCAATGCTCAGGGGGTTACTCCTGGCTCTGCACTCAGGAATTACTCCTGGCGGTGCTCGGGGAGCCATATGGGATGCCGGGGATCGAACCCGGGCCGGCATGGGCCGGCCGCGTGCAAGGCAAACGCCCTACCCGCTGGGCTATCGCTCCGGCCCCAGTTCTAATAGTTTATGTTTTATTTAGCCAATGAAGGAAGGAGGAAAACTTTTTTCTTAGGTTATTGGCTAGCTTAAGACTTAAAAAAAAATACTAGACTTTTGGTTAATCAGTAGCTCATCCTACTATGTAAAAAAGGTTTCTTGAAACTTAGTAGAATTGTTGAGGGTTCTAACAAGTTTGTAGAACCTTGGTTTTGGTGGGATGATTGTGTAGCGTGAATGTGGATTTATTAAAAATACACAATGTGAGGATTAAGGAAAGTAATCTTTATTATCTTACATTTATCATTTTTTTTTGTTTCAGCCTGAAACAATTTCAGCCTTCACTTCTGATCCAGCTCTTCTCTCGTTTGCTGAATATTTCTGCAAACCAGCTGTGAACATGGGTCAGGTATATGCTACGTGGTTTGCTCAGCCCAGAGCCTAGAATTTGTTGTTTATCTGTGGACACCACTTCAAAAATTCATGTCTGTTATCTTCTACTCTTGAGGTGGATGTCATGCCAGAGACAAGATGGTTGGAGATGGGCAAAAACAGATTTCCCATAGTATAAAATGAAACTTAGTAACTTTCAACCTTCATTGAAGAAGGAACTTAAATGGTTTTTAAATGGTTGGGTTTGGTGGGTAAGACTCTCTCTCTCTCTCTCTCTCTCTCTCTCTCTCTCTCTCTCTCTCTCTCTCTCTCCTCTCTCCTCTCTCTCTCTCTATTTGGGCATATCTAGCAATACTCAGAACTTGTGATTAGCTTTGTGCTCAGGGAACATTCCTGGTGGTTCAGGGGACCATATGGGTGCTAGGGATTGAACCCCCATTGGCCACATGCAAGGCAGGCACCCCTGCCCTCTGTCCTGTTGCTCTGCCCCTGCACCACCACTCCTGTCTTGTATCCCATAGAGCTTAAAGACGGACCAACGTAGGTATTCAGTCATTCTTTCTGGGGTTTGGAGTCTACATTGCTCTATGTACAGTGCTATAAATGCTTTCTTACTTTTCACAGAAACAGGAAATTCTGGATC
Source organism: Cryptotis parvus (assembly GCA_021461705.1). Classification (NCBI taxonomy): domain Eukaryota; kingdom Metazoa; phylum Chordata; class Mammalia; order Eulipotyphla; family Soricidae; genus Cryptotis; species Cryptotis parvus. The sequence continues at coordinate 85,214 of JAJIBD010007107.1, read as the reverse complement.
TCTTTTCTTCAGTGCTCTATGAATGTGTTACTCAGGAGACACCAGAGATGTTACCAGCTTACATAGCTATGGATCAGGTATGGCTCAAAGAACTTACTCAGTTTATTGATTTTTTTTCTCTTGTTCAAATCACATGTGAAGTAAGTATAGTTTAAAAAGTACCAAAAGTACAAAACAAAAGGCACCCCCCTTTTTATTTGAGGGCATCGGGGGTGTAGGAGTGGGGGAGGTCCACACGCAGCAGTGCTCAGGGCTTACACCCAGTGAGGCTCAGGGGACCATGTGTGGTTCAGGAGCTGAGCTGGTTTAGCTGCAGACCAGCGCCTTTCCTCCTGCACCGCCTCTCCGGCCCACCTGCCTATCTTTTCTTTGTTTCTGATTTGCATTTGGAAATTCAATAAACAGAACCCTATCAAAGTTGAAAGTGTTTACACATTCAGAAAGCCTGAGAATTCTGTGTGCCCCTTGGTGGGCTCTTTAACTTACGTTTCCATTCTCCATTCCTTTTTCCCCTTACTCTTGAATTCGGAGGAGGAGAATATTCCAGCCTATCTCCCCTAGCAGCCTTGCATGGTCTCTTACCTTCCTTGGCTTAGGGTCATCTTTTTTTAGCCATCTCTTTATTTTTTTTTTTTTTTTTTTTATTATACCACCGTGAGACATACAATTACAAAGGTGTTCATAATTGGTTCTTGGTAATACAGTATTCCAGCACCCATCCCACCACCAGTGCCCCATTTCCACCACCAATGTACCCCACCCCCTCCCGCCCACCCCCAGGCTGCCTCAACAGCAGGTAGCCCTGCTTTCTCTCTTTCTCTCTCTGTCTCTCTCTGTCTCTGCATCTCTCTCCCTCTTATTTTACACATTGTGGCTAGCCCTGCAGATATTTAAAGTTTATCACTTAAGTCTCTTTGTGTATATTCAGTGGTGAATTTTAATCTGCCATTACCATTTCCCACAGTTAGTAAAACACTGGTATCTATTTATATCCTATTAATGAATGCAGACATTCTATATCTGTCCTTTTCCTTCTGACTAATTTCACTCAGCATGATAGTCTCCATGTCCATACATTTGCAGGTAAATTTCATAATTTCGTCTTTTCTGACAGCTGCATAGTATTCCATAGTGTAGATGAACCACAGTTTCTTTAGCCAGTCCTCTGTTCTTGGGCATTTAGGTTGTTTCCAGATTCTAGCTATAGTGAATAGCGCAGAGATAAACAAAGAAGTACAGATAGTGTTTCTGCTATGTGTTTTTCGATCTCTCGGGTATATTCCCAGGAGTGCTATTGCTGGATCAAATGGGAGCTCAATATCTAGTTTTCAGAGGAATGCCCATATTGTTTTCCAAAAGGGCTGGACCAGTTGGCACTCCCACCAGTAGTGAATGAGGGTCCCTTTTTCCCACATCCATGCCAGCACCGGTTGTTCTTGCTGTAGCCATCTCTTTTAAGGCAGGATTAGATCATCTTATAGCTCTGGTCACTTCTTTGCAAATGAACTCTAGGCACAGTATTACTGGGATCCCCAGCCTGATTCTGGCATTGTTGTTATACCCAACATGGATTCCCAGGTGATGACTAGCTTTAGACCCATTGGGTTTTTATTTTCAGAGAAATTAGCAAAAAATAAGTACATTTGTCCTTGTTGCTTTTTGGCTGGAAACCTTTGATGTGTGGCCATATTGACATGCACTGTGTATCTGTGCCTAGTGAAAGCGCTTCTGTGGGGCGCAGCATCAGAACAGAGCATCGCCCACTGCCCTTCTTGCTCTCTTGGCTCATGTTTGTAAACAGTAACTTAAGGCCATGTAATAGCTCAAATGGAAGAAAGAGCTCATGGCTAGTAAGTACAAGACTCTGATTTTATCCCTGTCAAGGCATGGCCCTCATTCCCCTCACACACAAACACTATTGGCTACAGTTATGGATGCCCTTAGCACCTTGGGGCCTGAAAGAAAATAAATAGAGACTGCTCTAGTATACATGTCTGAGGAAGGGGAAGTTAGAGCAATGTCAGCCTTTGATTGAATGGCTTGCTGTTCCTCCTCAAGGCGGTCAGACGACTAGGAAGAAGAGAAATGTCCGACATCTGAGCTTTGGCAGATAAAGTTGGTGTTAGAGTTTTTCAGCTCCCGAAGCCATCAGGAGCGGCTGCAGAACCATCCAAAGCGAGGCCTCTTTATGAATTCTGAATTCCTCCCTGTTGTAAAATGCACCATTGACAATACCCTGGACCAGTGGCTACAAGGTAATAACATCGTGCTCATGTCTTTCTAAGGTACATTGGGACTTTTGTGTTTGCATGTATTTTCATTGGTGATTGAGGAAAATCTAAGTCTAAGCCAGAATGTCTGTAGTTCGTGTTTCCATTTAGGTAAATGAGAGTCAGTTCTAATAAAACCATGTTTGGCCAGTGTCAGGGATGAAACTTAGGGCCTCATGCCTGCAAAGAGGACACTTTGCCCCTGTGCCACATTCCTGGGCTCCCCAAAGCCTTTTTTTGGGTGAGGGTCCCACATGGGTTGGTGCTCTGAGCTTGTTCTTGGCTCTGCATTCAGGGATCACTTATGGTAGTGCTCAGGGAACAATATGGGATGCCAGGGATTGAACCCAGGTCAGCTATGTGCAAGCTAGACACCCCACCTGCTGTACTATCTCTTTGCCATTCCTATCCCCAAACAGTTTTTTAACCTGTGACATTGTTCTCAACAGCCATCATTATTTACCTTCATTTCTTTATTAGCTGTTCTAGGAGTCATCCCGCCCCCTTCTTTCCTTCCTTCCTCCTCCAACTGGACATTCCATAACCGCATTTTGTTAACTTCTGTCTTAGATTTAAATCATGTTTATGTTTTGCCTGGGCTGAGCTGTAGACTCCTAAAAAGTTTTTTTTTTTTTATTCTCATCTCCCTTTGCATAATTTCTAATCAACTAACAGAATGGTCATCTAATGAGTAAACCTGTTTATCCTCTGCCAAAAAAATTTTTGGAAGTGTTGATTCAATTGGGAGAGGACGTGGGGGGACAGAGGGAGAAAAACAGTGTTTGTGTTTGATCTGCTTTCCTGCATGTCATTTATTCCTCAAACTGCATTTAACCACCTTGAATCATTTACTTACGCAGAAGCACTGACCTTCTCATTGAGTATGTCACTCCTGTTCTTTTCCTCCCAAACTCAAGTCTATCCTTGCCTTGATTGTCCTGGACGAAAGTAGGTTCCCTGAAGCAGCAGTAACCTCTCCGGGAACTTGGTAGGAATGTGGTTTCTCTAATGTTGCCCTAGACTGACTGCATCAGAAACTCAGGGTTGATGCTGCCCTAACCCGGTGCCTTAACCCAGTGATTCTGATGTGCCTAAGAGTTTGAGAAACTGTACAATTTAGTGAGGACCGTGAGCCAGAACTGAGGTCCTTCTCACTTCTATCGCAGAGAGAAGGATGTAGGGGAGAGAGCATGATCCCATTCCTGCAGCTTTATAGGAATTGTTGGAGTTGGGGTTTGTGTAATGTCTCTTTTACAGTGCTTAAGACTCTCTCCACTTTGCCTGAATGCCTAGCATGGTGCCTGCCTGGTTTTGGCTAAGTGATCACTGAGCTCTTTAATCATGATAAAATGATCAGGTCCCTCAGGCCCATCCATCCTGCAGAGGGGTGATGTAGTTCAGTCCTGCCTGCATTTCTCTTGCAGCTGGCGGTGATGTGAGGCGTGCAGGCCTACCTCAGCGGGCAGCCCTGTGAAGACGCACAGCTGAGCATGCTGGCCTGTTTCCTTGTCTACTATTCAGTGCCCGCCCAGCGGCACCTGCCATCCCTCGGACTTGAAGGTAAATGCACTCTTCACCGTTCTGCCTGTCCCCAGCCTAGTGAGTCTCCAGTGATTTTGGTCTTGTGATAGGAAGAACATCTAGGGAGATACTTTCTCTCCTTAGGTTTTTGTCTTCATACATATTTGGTGTTATTTTTGAGGAACATTTCCTGGAAAAAACTCTGAGCTTTTCACATTTCTTTATATTTAGAAAAGGATATATATTTTTTCAAAGATATAAATTCTACTGTAGGGTTTTCAGGATGGGTACTTATTGTTCCTTTAGTCATATAATCTTGATTTCTGTGATTTGAAAATGAACAGGTTCTTAGTCTTAATTAGTTCAGTTGGCTACAGTGTGGTGCTTATAAAATGAACATAACCTTAATTTTTATGTGCTTAAGTATTTTCAGAAGAGATCCTAGTTCTACAGCTGGAGCTTTTTGGAGCATGTGGCGCATATGTGGTTGCATGACACCTCTAAATTCCATAGTACTGACAGCTCAGTAGGAGCACAGCAAATTAGGTGGAAAGTAGTATAGAAACCCATTAAACTCAATAAGCAAAGGAGACTCACAGAAGGCTTAGCTAGCAACAAGTAATAGCAAACAAACAACTCAGTAAATCATGACAATAGCTTTAACAAGCCTGGCAAGCTTCTTGTGTTGTATATGATATGCCAAATTCCAGTAACAATTATATTAGGTCATTCCCGTGACCTAATATAGTGGTTTGAGGCTCTTTATGTTCCTGTAGCAAGCCGATGCCCCTGGCTCTACTGGCATGAGACAGGACATATGGAGATATTACTGGTGCCCGCTCTAGCAAATAGATGATCAACGGGAAGATCGTGATCGTGATCGTGATTGTGAGATAAAACAATTTTCACAAATGTTCTTTCATTGAACTAGTTTTTGGTAATTCCTTTTTTCCATTTTTGTTGTGATAACTAATGCAAGTTATTTTTTGTGCTTGCTAAAGAGGTAGGTTTGGGGGGAATGGGTGGGAAACTGGTGACAGCGGGGGGGAAGGTCACAATGGTGGTGGAATTGGTGTTGTAATAATTAATGCTCAAAACAACTGTATTATGAACAACCATGGTCTTTAAATAAAGTTAGAAAAAATTCAGTAAGAAGAATTTAAAATATAGCAGCTGACTTCTTTTTAGGATGTATCATCATAGAGGAAAGTTATGGCAATAAATGGAATCATATGGTATAATTTGCTCTAAGTTTTTGAGGAAGGTGAAGGTTGCTTTGTTTGACCATTTAAACTTGAATTGAATGTCATTTCTTGTTTATTACTGTTTGAAAACCTCAGACTGGAAGACACCATATTAAGATTGCTAGTAATGGCTGTGACAGAATTATTTTATTGGATTTAGTCTTTCTCAAAAACAAGTAAAAAAGTAAAAGCCACACAGACTTCATAAAACTACTGCTGAGGGTAAATGGTAGCAGACATACTGGTAGGACTTAATCCTAGAGAAAGGAAACCTGCTGTGGAACGTCCCTCTTAACTGAGTTTGCCCATAGTTCAAGCACAGCAGTAGATTCAGCAAAAAGCAGTGCCAGCACTGCCCAGAGATTGGGTTTACAATTGAACAAGAGACAGAACTCAAGGAGCAAGAACCCAAATAAGAGGGAACAGAGGAATAATAGCTCTGACATCTGGGTGTGCGCTGACCTTGAGGCACTTGATAAATCTTAGCCTGCCATGCATAGGACTAGAATGCAGGATTCTAGCAGAAGCTAGTGGTCTAAAAAGGTGCTCAGGTTCCAGCCCTGCAAAGGAGATGAAGGGCGGAGTTCAGGAAAGCTGGTGTAGGATTATTAATGTAGCCTGTGGCTGATGTGCATTCAGCCATTCTAGTGAAAAAAATGGCAGAACCAAGCCTTAGGAGAGAAGGTATAACAGACATAACCAGGTCTCATACTTGAGATCTACTTGCCTGAAAAAAAGAAAACTTGAACTTATTAGAAAGAAAGAAAGAAATCCAGAGTCTAGACAATTTTTAATTCATAATATTCAGTACTGAATAAAATTTAATAGATCTAACAAAAAAAGGTAATGTTCTGTGACCATATATTAGCATGACAAGGCTTGAACTTCTAAGTAAAAATGATTCATATTTCCAAGAAAATAGAAGGGTTTTTTTTTTTTTTTTTTTTTTTTTTTTGCTTTTTGGGTCACACCCAGCAATGCTCAGGGGGTTGCTCCTGGCTCTGCGCTCAGGAATTACTCCTGGCGGTGCTCGGGGGACCATATGGGATGCCGGGATCAAACCCAGGCATTGCAAGGCAAATGCCCTACCCGCTGTGCTATATCGCTCTGGCCCCAAGGAGAAGATAATTTAAAAGAGATCTGGACTCAGTTAAATGGGCATCCTAGAACTGAAAATTATGCTCAGGAATTTGGCATATGGAATAGTTCGCATATTAAACGTGACAGAGATGAGTTGGAAGGCTGCTGTAAAGAAACAGATTGAACAGAGAATAATGCATGAATGATACAGAATAGAATATGAGACAGGTGGACATAAAAAAAAGATGCATGTGCTGTTATCCCAGAGTAAGAGGAGTGAGAAAATGAGATCAGGGTAGTAGTTGAAGAGATGGGGGCTCGTAGTTTTGAAAAATAGATGATGTTTTATATATATATATATAATATATATATATATATTTTTTTTTTTCAACCTATAGTGAATCCTGACACTACTAATAGAACACTTAGTCATAGCATAGTGAAATTAATGCAGGCAAAGAGGAAACAGTTAAAGGTATCTATTTCCCTTTTGGCCATGGGGATCTGATATACTCTCCTACCTAAAACAGAGGCAGCACAAACTGGGCAGTGCCTGTGGAGCAGTGAATTCTTGGCTGTTGTTAATAAACAGTGCAGTGAACAATAGTGAGAATGAGATTAAATCCATGATTGTTCCCTCCTGTCATCTCCCTCTCTCCCCCACCCCAGGTTTTCAGCCTTGAGGGAATTTTCAGACTCAGAGCAAGAATGCCAGGAAAATTGGGCAGGAAGGTGTACTTTCCTTAAATTGTATTTTTTCACTTTCAGTTATGAATAAATGTAAGCATGCCGGCATCAGTATAACCTATCCCAAATGAAAGGCACAAAGGAAAGAGGTGAAAGGGAGGGCTGTGCTCCACTAGACCTCTTAGATCCTCTCCTTCCGGGCAGTGGTTCTTGACCTTGGTGGCACACTGGAATCGCCTGGCAGGGCCCCTGCCTCATCCACCCTAATTGCACTCCTCAGGAATGGCAGGCAGGGGAAGTCTGTGGGATGGCAGTGGAAATGGGTGCCTTCTAAAGAAGAGGCCTCAGAGTTACTTCACTTTTTTTTACTGTTTAACTCTTTTGTTTGGTAAAATAGTCAGTGGGTGGATTACGGTGAGTAAAGATAGACAAGCACATTCATTAGCTATGTTTAAACAGTATGTAGTTAAACAGTAGCGATGGTTTCATAGATTACAGTTTTATATCAAATCATATTTTACAGCACTTTAGGGAAATACTTAAATGGTATCTTAGGGTAATTGTTTTCAAAGGAAGAAACCAGCTTGCCATGGGATTATCTGCTGCTTTCTTTGTAAGGGTCTGCATCGCTAACTTATTTTGTGAGTTGACCTTTTCATCCATTTCTTCCTTATTTATTTATTCATTTACGCATTTATTTATTTATCTATTTATTTATCTATTTATTTATTTATTTATTTATTTATTTATTTATTTATTTATTTATTTATTTGTAGGAAGTACAAGCTTTGCTGAGCTCCTCTTCAAGTTCAAGCAGCTGAAAATGCCCGTGCGAGCCTTGCTGAGGCTGGCTCCTTTGCTTCTGGGGAACCCTCAGCCAATGGTTATGTGATCTTGGCTGGGTTTCTGCGCTGGCACCTGAATGCTGCCACAAGCATGGCCAGAGCACCCAGCGAAGGCGGCAGTAATGAGTTTTTACAGCAGCGCGAGGGGTTGGGTGGGGGTGGAGGGCTGTGCAAATTTCCATGGATCTGAAGGTCAAAGTGTTTTAGATTTCCGAGACTCTAGTTGCTGTCAGCATTAACATTCTATGAAAGTGGGTTAACTTTTACTTTTGTAAATAAAGTTTTTTTTGGTTTGTTTTCAAAACTCTTGATTCTTCTTTGGGGCTTCAGGGACAGTGGGGGTGAGGGAGCTCGATAGATATTGATTTTTTAAACACTTATTGTTTTAATTTTGGGCCACACCCAGTGATTAGGGATTATTCCTGGCTCTGTGCTCAGTAATTCTGATGATGCTCAGGAGACCATATCTGGTGCTGGGGTCAAACCAGTTCCACCACGTGCAAGGTGGTGCTAGTTGTGCTATTGCTCCAGTCCCAGGTATTTATTTTTAAAGTCTTTCAACTGTGGTGATTAAGGGAGAGTGACAGGAAGCGGAAAAGTACCAGGTTATCAGAGAAGCTCACAAACTGCCACTTTGCAGCAACAAAGGGGTTCTCAGCATTTCCTAAGTTGCAGTTGCCTTGGCTCACTTGTGGGCCAGCAGTGAGCATGTTCACCAGCACTTATTACCAGGGAAATGCAAATCAAAACAATGAAATAGGTCTCACACCAGTGAGAATGGGATATATCAAAAAGTCTGAAAACAGACAAAACGGAGAAAATAACAAACAAAAAATTCTGGAAACAACCAGTGCTGGTGATGTGGTGAGGAAGGGGATCCTTATTCGCTATTAGTTGTCTGGTTCACCTCTATGGAAAACAGTATGGAGTCTTCCTTTAAAGAATAGCGGCTTGTGAGTACAGAGGATAAGGTACTTGCCCTGAATGTCACCAACCCTGTTTCAATACCCAGTACTACATATGATCTGCCAAGCTCAGAGCCAGGAATAAACCCTGAGCATTAGTGGGTGTGTCCCCAAAACCAAGGAATTGCAATAAAAAACATAGAGCTTATGTATGATCCAGTGACTACTCTTCCTGGCATCTACCCCTTGAACCTTTTGAAGACTAATTCTAAAGCATATGTACATACCTGTGATCATTGCAGCACTTGGTTCAATAGCCAGAATATGGAAACAAACCAAATGTTCAATGACGAATGGATAAAGAAGTTGTGCTGTATATACACAGAGGAATACTACACAGTCATAAGAAAAGATGGAATCTGGCTGTTATACTACAACGTGGATGGAACCAGAGGACATCATGTTAAGTGACGTCAGGGAAAAGGACAAATAGCACATGTCCTCAGTGTGATGTATGGAGAATCAAAACAAGGGAATAGACTGTATTAAATAAGGAGCTGTTGATTCTGGTTTATAGAACTGAGACTAGCAAGTAAAAAGGAGTCAGTGGGGGAGAACAAAGAGGAAACTGGAAGTAACATTAGAAGTTAAGAGACGGTCTTTGGTGATTTGGTGGTGTTAAAAGTGCAGTAACATCATATAAATTTATAAAGATGTAACCTGAACAATAATACAATTCTTTAAGAAGTTGAGCAACCCCAAACATGATACCTTCAAAGAAATCTATGCCCAGAGAACATTGTAATTAAATTTCTGAGCGCTAAAAAAAATCTTGTAAAAGGAGCAAGACAAAGACTGACTGTTTTGGGGGAAGAAATGCGCGATTGATGACACATTTCTCATCTGGAACTAACTAGGGAACCCAGAGTATCATCATAATTTTGAAGTACCCAAAGAACTAACAACCCAAAGGAGAAAAAAAAAATGTTGTTTAGGTGTTAAATTGAAAGGATATTTGCACACTATGTTCATCACAGTGCTTTGTGCAACGGCCAAGACGTGAAAACAGCTCCGTAGATACTTACTCCGAGGAGGCAGTTTATGATTACAAAGCATGCATGTAGAGGCAAGGTAGTTTGCTCCTGATGCTCTTGGTCCTTCCATCAGTGTGTCTTCCTGAGCCTGCTCCTGTATATGGAACAAAGACAGGGAAGGAGCTGACGAAGAAAGCAAGATAGGACAGTGTTCGTTCCAATAATAAAAAGAAAAAATTGTTATTTACAGGCACTCTGTTTTATTTAAATACCGTGATTTACAGATTTCTTCACAGTACACTTGTCACAAACATTCAACACCAGTCCCACCACCAGTATACCCCTACTGCCACCAAAAGCTACCTCCGCCCACCCATTCCCTATCCCCACACCAGCTCCCATAGCTGTCTGCAACATTGATCATTGCAACATATATATGGGAAAGGTCCTGGAAAAGACCTGATGCTCAACTGGGTGGTTTTGTTAACATGTTATATGGCCCTTCGCAGCGTGCCACAGGAAGAAGCTGTAATAGTTGTGCCTTTGGTCATTCTTCCTGGAGTTACATTCAGTCCTGGTTCATGGTTGGTTGTGAATGGCATCTGTGCAGCTCGGAATCATGCCCACTGGGTCATTGGAGGTGGGGTGGTGAGAGGAGGGACCTCAATCCCCCTGCTCCAAGCCCGGTTGCCATGCCCATGGCAACCCACATGTTTGCTGGTCCTAGAAGTGATGATCAAATTGGTCAGGGAGGGAACCAGTTTCCCTCTCTTTGCTTCCTGGGAGCTCTCCACAGGCAGGAGCTGTAGCAGTGGTGCGTTTTCTCATTTTCTTGGTGTTATTGATCAGCCCCTGGTACCTGGTCGGTTGTATATGATATCTGCAAGGCTGTAGTCAACACCCACTGGGTGTTGGAGGTGGGGAGGATGAGGAGAGGGGGTCTCGATCCCCACTCCAAGCCAAACAGCATGCCCACAGCAACCCATGTGTTTGCTGGCCCTAGAAGCGATAATGAAACTGGCTAGGGATCGAGCAGCTTCTCCCTCTCTGCTTCCTGGGAAGCTCTCCACAGGCAGGGAGCCGCAGCAGCTGTGTAGCTGGTCATTCTCCCAGATTACTGATCAGTGCTGGTACCTGGTTGCTTGTAGATGATGTCTGTGAGGCTCATGGTCACACCCACTGGGTCATTCGAGATGGTGGGGATGAGAAGAGGGGCCCCAACCCCCACTCCAAGCCTGGTAGGGCCAGAGCAACCCATGTGTTTGCTGGTCCTAGAAGTGATGGTGAAGCTGGCCAGGGAGGGAACCATATTCCCCTCTTTGCTTCCTGGGCAGCTCCCCACAGACAGGAGCTGTAGCAGAGGAGGCACTCTATTTGATCCAAGATCGAGGAGCTCAAATACCCAGGCAACTGTTACCTTGACTCATATCACGGAATCACCATCCATAGTAAATAACTATTGACTATGATACATAACTCGAAAGAGTAATATGTAGCATATGAACTCTCATGCATGAGGGAGAACATCAATAGAGCAGAATCAGGTTTCATGACCAGAATAACAGCAGAAATCTGAGAACGGTGTTGTCTTTCTATCTGGGCCTACTGATTCATTGTCAGAGAGCCAAGGGGGTGTTCAGGGCAGTGTGGCCTTAAGCAAACACACTAGAGGTGTCAAAGACATTCATTCCGACCCTTAATATGTTCTCAAAAAGTGAACAATGTGGCTTCTGAATATTTCAGCTGCCTCAGTTCTGTGATCATGGAAGAGCTGGAGAAAGGCATCCAGCATCCAAGGGATGGAGCCCAAGACCCTGCTAGAGCATGTTGGCAGGAAGTAGTCAAAAGCATCCATGTCACGGAAGTGCTCCTGCATGAGTCCCAGAAGGGAGCACCAGATGCTAGGAACACTGAATGTCACAGTGTGGTTCTCAACTTAAATTCTCCCATCCATCTGTTGTGCTTCCAGATGGGAACGCTCTTTGTTGCTTCCACAGATGGACATAGCAAAAGAACCGATGCCATTCCACACACAGGGATGTCATTACTGATTCCCTGATGAACACTGACATCTGTGCTCCTCTTTGTGAGTGTCTTAAAAAGGAACAAACATGAGCTGGGGTGACTGTGCCATTGCCAGAGGAGATGCGTTAAACCCTACAGAACTTTTTTACTTGACTTGAATAAAGACATATCTAAGAAGCCAGTTGGGTTTATGCCCTTCACAGGGAGGTATGTCCCAGTTTAGAAGATCTGACAACAAGCGGAATCAAGGAGGAAGGTCTTAACTCTCAGCTTGATGGTCAGCACACACATTTATTCCATGCTGACCAGTGTGCTCCATGGGCAGAAGGGCTGGGTATGGGAGTCCAGACTTGTTGTTGAAGCCAAAGCAAGGAGTATCCAGGGCAGTAATGGGTGCTGAAGAGAGTCCGGGCCAGAGCTCTTGGCGAACAGGAGGAGGCTGAAGCCAGAAGAGGATGCTGGGAGCTGGGAGATACTGAAGGCCACGGACCAACCTGTGCTGCAGACCAGGAAGACAGGTATGAAGCAGGGTTGGGCCACTCCTCTTCATTGCTTCATGCTCATACCACGTTGTTTGGCAAATGCCTCCCTCTGTGAAGATCTGTCCAATGACTCTAGGGGAGGGAGATGGGACTTAACCCCTCAGTAACCACCATGTTCCCTGTTCACCAGCAGTGGAAGGAAGCAGAGGTGAAGAATTTCCTGCCACCCTGAAATCAGGTTAATTTCCAGAGACTGCAGGCCAGTTGCCACTGCCAACCCTCTCTCAGACCTGTTACTGGTTCCCTCTCATCGATACCACAAGCTGCCTTTGAAAAGGTCTTTAAAAAATTGTTCTTGGGCCAGAGCGATAGCCCAGCGGTAGGGCGTTTGCCTTGCACGCGGCCGGCCCGTGCCGGCCCAGGTTCGATCCCCGGCATCCCATATGGTCCCCCGAGCACCGCCAGGAGTAATTCCTGAGTGCAGAGCCAGGAGAAACCCCTGAGCATTGCCGGGTGTGACCCAAAAAGCAAAAAAGAAAAAAAATTGTTCTAAATAAAGGAAAATCCTCTGAAGCTGTATCTTTAATTCTTGTCTGTGGGAAAGGATGAACTTACTTACCTTTTCCCTTTTTTATGTCATTGAATGCTTTTTGTTGTTGTGTTTTTTGGGGTGACATCTGAGAATGCTCAGGGGTTTCTCTTGGCTCTTCACTCAGGAATCACTCGTGGTGGGGCTTGGGGACCATAACGGGATGCCACGATTCAATCCATATTGACCACTTGCAAGTCAAATGCCCTACCTGCTGTACTATCTCTTCTACCCCATCCGATTTTTTTTTTTTTTTTTTTTTTTGCTTTTTGGGTCATACCGGCGATGCTCAGGGGGTTCTCCTGGCTCTGCGCTCAGGAATTACTCCTGGCAGTGCTCGAGGGACCATATGGGATGCCGGGATTGAACCTGGGCTGGCAGGGCTGGCGCGTGCAAGGCAAACACCCTACCCGCTGGGCTATCGCTCCGGCCCCATCCATTTGATGTTTTTAAAGAAAGTAAGGCTGGGAAGTGTCAAGGGGGTAGCTTAGAAGGCAGAAGTCTCAGGCTTCCCCCATGGAGAACCTTGGGGAAGGCAGATGCTTAAAGCTTGGAAGATTACATGAGTGGGCCTGGTCCTGCCCCTAATCCTATAGCTGAGCACTTGAAGGCTGGGGGAGTCAGGGAACTGGGTTAAGACTATACCAACTCCATCACTGCGTAAGCAAGGTGGGTTTCCAGAGCATCTTTTCCACCCGGAACTGGCACCTTCTTGCTTTTGTCTCTAGGTTTGAGAGCCACTGGGCCAGGCAGAGTGGACATCTTTAAAAAAAGGGAGAGAAATTAAATCTTCTCTGGGTGAGCTTATCTCTGGAAAAAACAAAAAGCTTTGTGTATTTTGTTGGAATTAGAATAATGAACTGTGTGTTGTTTTCTTGGCCATAAAATATTTTTTTTTATTGATTCTAGGACTTGTGGCTGTATTCAACAATGCTCAGGAGCTACTCCTGATTCTCAGAGCATCACTTCTTGCATTGCTTGGTGGTGCAATTGCATATGTGGTGCCGGGGGTGGAACTGTGTCACTCACACGTCAGACAACCTGAAACCCTGTGCTGCTTGATCCTAGGGAAAAAAAGGATTTTATATATTCAGTACAAGCAGTGACACGGTCATGGTGTGCTACTTTCTAGTTCCTACTCTAATGCCTGTCAACAGGCCATGCGGGTATCGAGCTCTCTACCATAGCTTCTGCAGAGATGAAGACCATCGCATGCACAGGCAATGAGGGTAAGAGCATGCAGCATAGAGTCATTAGTCAATCAGTAGCCCTAGCTCAGCCCTACCCCTGAGGCTTGAGGCGAGCTGCACCCCCCTCTCTTGAAATGCCTGTACACCCCCAAAGCAGGCCAGGGGTGTTGACCTGTGTCCTCTCACTCTGACCACTTCTGTAGGCATCTCCTATGCTCTGGGAAGGGCTGGTTGTCAACTTGGGGTCCTCACCACTGACTTCTCTCTCCCATTTCCAACTGTATTTCCCTGTGGGGACAGGGAAAAAAAACACCCTGTGAGATGGGTCAGCTGGGCAAGATTCTTCCTGTATATGATGGCAACAGGTGGGCACGGAGCACTCCCAGCTACAAGACAACGTCCCCACCTTGACTGGGTGCCCACCTGAGTTTCTGGGTGGGAGGTGTTGCAGATTCTTCCCCTGTGACCCACCCTACCCGCCTTTCCTTTCTACTCAGGTTCCTGAGCAAACTTGTCCTATGTGAGGGCTGCAGGGTGCAGTGACTCAGATTCTAAAACTGCGTTGTTGTCCTGTGTTTCTGGGTTTAGTTTCTGCAGTGTGGGGTCTCCAGGCTCACACATGCTGGTCTGTGTTGCAGGACACCTAAGAGCATCTGCTCTGGATTGCCTCCTGCAGGTCATTTTGTAGATAGGGGGTAGTTTAAATGTGGCAGTTTATCTGACCATGTATTCTGTACTGGCTGGTATAAATATTCTCTCATGCTACCACAATAATCGTGGGACTAGCTAGATCTTACCAGCATATTTGCCTGGCCACTTTGGATCTCTAAGTAATTAGACCAGAGAGAAGTGCTGTTTGCCTCCAAGGAAGCAAGCATGGCTCCCTGATAACTCAAAGGCAACTAAAATACAAAACTACCATGAAGTAACGATGAGACTCTTGTGAAGGCTTGGAGAAATATTTAACTGGCATTAGTATAGTCTTTGGTACAGAGGCATGCCATCTCAGAAACCCCCTTCTCTACCCTATAAAGTCATTTCCTAGGCAGATCTTGGCTCAAGACATTAGCATCTAAAAGGGCCTAGGTGAGGTGCTGGGAGAAATTACCTGAGGGCATTTGACCCTGCCTGCTTCCCATAAAAGTGGGAGGTCTGAGTTGCAGGGGATAAAACTAGCCTGCTTCCTCTCTTGCTCTCTCTTTTCGGGCTCTCTTTTGGGGCTCATGCTCTTCTTGGGTCGCTCTTTCCCTTTCTGCTGGAGTCTTGTCTTTGTCTCCTCTCTACAGAGCCTTAACAAATGGTGGCCGCCATTGTGGCCTACACGTGGTTGGGGTTCTAGCCGGGAATCCTAAGCACAGGGTTTTTCCTATTGTTGATTTGTATGCCTGAACCTGTGATAAGTAAAGCATTTTAAAACCTTGCCAGATTCCTGAGTCTTCATCCATTCCCCACCAGCTTCAGAGGTAGAAGGGAACTCGCTTCCCGGTACTGTTGGGGACCCCAGCGGCTCCCCGACATCTGGCATCCCTGGGTGGGCATCTCCACATCTCCCGACCCTGAGCCACTTCTCTGCGTGTGCCCCTGATCAGACCAGAGGCAGACAGTTTTGCTTTTTGGTCCCTGCTCCCTTCCCTCACTGCAAGTTTCACAGAAAGTTTCTGAGACTGAGTTCTTGTTCCCTTGGTATCCAGATCTCAAGTTTGACTCTCAGTTGAGGACATTTTCTTGGGATTAAACCCCGCCCCCCCCCTCCGCACACCCTACCACTACTACCTTATTTTAAGCACCTGCATGAGATTTAAAGATTATCTCTATACCACAGAGCCAGACAGGGCATTGTGAAGCAGTATGAAAAGATTTTCCTTTCAGTAACAAATAAAGGTTTATTAGCAACAATACAACAGACCAATGAAACAATAAAAACAAATCCAAACTAAAAATAACAATAAAGTACATTTGTAGGACACTTTTTGGTTCCTTTTTCTGTTCCATTATATTGACTCTGCCTCGTTTTACTGAGTGTGTCTGTATTTGCTTTATCCAAAATGTGCCATTGCCACTGCTCCTGGCATTTCGGATGGTGGGTGTTTGGGGTCACACACATCCTGTGAACATCTTCGTGGCAATTCCTCTCCCCTCTCGTCCTGACAGGCCTCCTGACCTGTGCCCAGCTCTAGCGACACTCTGAGCCCTTCCTGAGTGCCCCTTGCCGCCAATTTAGAAGCTGGTTATTTCTAGAAGTCTGGAGGCTGTGGCAGGTGGTGGCCTCGGCCTCACAGACCCTCACGCATCTGCCTTAGCCCCAGACCCAATCCCTTCAGGTGTATGTGTCTGTCAGGGGATGCTGCTGGGGTCCCTGACAGTGTCAGGACAGAAGTTCTTTTCTACCTCCGAGGACGCTGGGGAACAGATGAAAACTCACGAGTCTGGCACAGTTCCAAAAGGCTTTTAATAGTACAAAAGCTCTTCCACAGCAATCCAATATAATGAAAGAACTCTAGCCCTGGTCAGGACTTAGACCATATAAGAGAGCCCAAGTCTCCCATCAAAGAGAGGATCTCACCCGAGAAGAGTCCTACCTAAAAGAAGGAGCAAAAAGCCAAGGGGCCTCAAGTCAGTCCCCTTATATACACCAAAGTAATCCGATCTGTGACAGGGAGGGGCGTGTCAACAAAGAACCCTAAACATTGTAGAAGGGCAGTGCCACACCCTATTATAGGTATAAACAAAGGTTATAGCCAAAGACTAATCCCTTCTTCTGAGATTATCTCTTTTTACATAAACACTGGAGAGAGAGAGAGAGCTGGTATAAAGTAATACATCTTAATTTCATGAGCTTCATATAATCTAGATGGTACCCACAAGGTCCTTCTTATTATTATCTGCACCAGGGTAATTCTGAGTATCTTGTTCTCGTGTACTGAAAGGGTCACTCTCGCCTGCTTAGACCAAAGTAGTATGATCCTTCCTATAGTCTTCCTTTAGTCTCAACATAGCCAGGATGGTATCACTGTCTTCCCGTTCATCATCGATTTGCTCAAGTGGGCACCAGTAATATCTCCATATGTCCTGTCTCATGCAAGTAGAGCCCAAGGGCACCTGTTTGCTCCAGGAACATAAAGAGCCTCAAGCCATTCCATCAGGTCATGGGAATGAGGTCTATAATTGTTACTGATATTTGGCATATCAAATACGACATGGGTAGCTTGCCAGGCTCTGCCGTCGGGTAGAATACTCCCAGGATTATGGGAGTATGCTATATACTGGAGTATGCTACCCAGGATGGTTAGTCTCCTGGTAAATTCTAACTGTCCCACGCTGGGTGCAGTGGGTATAAAGAGGAGCTGTGCCCAATCCAAATAACATAGAAGTCTTAGTAGATGTATAAGTCAAAAGTTATTCATTCAAGGTGACTTCTGTAACTGCCACACCCTCTAGCAGTGTTTACATAGGAGAGGTTTCATTAGAATGAACCTTGGCTTAAGTAGATTAAGCTGTGAGTGGGTAAAACAGCAAAGCTCCCAAACTAGCTACACCTGTCATCCAACGTGTGTCCTCCTGAGTCAGGCAGCTCCTCTCAGCTGCTGCATCTGCCCCGTCCACCTCCCAGATGCTGACAGTTAGCATGGCTTTCTCCACGTCCTCTTGTGCTCCTCACTCTCCTCTCCTCCTCATTCCCTGCTCGTCTTCCCATCATTTCTTCTCCCTCCTCTCTGCCTCCTGCTCTTTGCAGGGCCTGTTCTCTTCTCAGAAAGTGCACATGAGCAGAGAGCACGTGCAAGCTAGAGAGAGTGCGTGTGAGATCCACATGCGCTAAGAGAGATCTCGTGCCCACGAAAGCAATGCACAAAAGAGACAGCGGGCGATAGAGAGCACGCGTGAGAGCGAGAGTGTGTGCCTGGAGAGAGTGCACACGCCAAGAGTGCACGTGAGACAGCACGCGTGCGAGAGCGAGAGCGTGCACATGCGAGAAAGCACGTGAGAGAGTGCGCACGTGAGACAGTGCGTGAGGAGAATGCGAGAGAGGGCGCATGCACGCGAGAGCACATGAGAGAGCGCGCGCGAGTGAGTGCATGCATGCACGAGAGCGCGCCGTGAGACAGCACGTGCGAGCACGAGCACATGCGCGAGTGCGAGAGAGAAAGCGTGTGTGTGCAGTGAGCACGCGTGCATGCAAGAGAGCACACTCGAGAGAGTGCATGCACAAGAGAATGCACGAGTGTGCATGTGAGAGCGCCGCAAGAGCACGTGTGAGAAGAGAGCATGCACGTGAGAGAGCATGCGCATGAGACAACCACACAATAGAGCACACGTGTGCGGCAGTGCACACGTGAAAGAGCGCGTGCAAGAGAGCGCATGTGGGAGCACGTGTGAGAGCAAGAGTATGTGCACGTGCAGAGTGTGCATGAAAAAAGCACGTGTGGGGGCCGGAGCGATAGCCCAGCGGGTAGGGCGTTTGCCTTGCACGCGCCGGCCCATGCCGGCCCGGGTTCGATCCCCGGCATCCCATATGGTCCCCGAGCACCGCCAGGAGTAATTCCCTGAGTGCAGAGCCAGGAGAAACCCCTGAGCATCGCGGGTGTGACCCAAAAAGCAAAAAAAAAAAAAAAAAGCACGTGTGGAGACAGTATGCATGTGTGAGAGAGCACGCATGAGAGCACGTGGTGCATGCAGCGAGAGCTCATGCACGAGAGCTCACGCATGAGAGCTCACGCCGTGCTCAAGAGAGTGCGCATGTGAGAAAGTGCACGTGCACAGAAAGCATGCACGCGCGACGCATACACAAGAGAGTGTGTGCATGAGAGAGATCGGGCACACGTGAGAGCGGCACGAAAAGTCAGTGCTCACGAAAACAGTGCACACGATAGAGCGCACGCAAAGCAAGAGTGCGCATTTAGGAATGCATGCGCGAAAAGAGCGTGCAAGAGAGACTGCATGTGCGAGGCGACAGTATGTGCACGTGCGAGTGTGCGTGGAGACAGCACAAGTACGAGAGAGACAGCGTGCACGCAAGAGCATGCACGAGAGACCATGCATGCGTGCAACAGAGAGAGCATGCACACAAGAGAATGCATGCGCAGCAACAGAGAGAGCACGCTACACAAGAGAATGCATGCGAGCTTGCCCATAAGATAAAGTGTGCACACGAGAGAGTACATGCGAGTGCACATGAGAGGGCACATACGACAGAGCGCGTGTGCGAGGCGTGCACACAAGAGAGAGAGCGTGATAGAGCACGTGCGATAGAGCATGTGCGCGAGAGACTGTGCACACGTGAGAATTTCGTGAGAGAAGAGGCGTGCACAAAAAAGAGGGCGTGATAGAGCACGCGCGATAGAGCATGTGAGCGAGAGAGAGCCGTGCACTCGTGAGAATTTCGTGAGAGAAGAATGTGCACACAAGAGAGAGCGCACAAGAGGGAGTGTGCGCAAGAGTGCGTGCCAGCGATAGTGTGCACGAGACAGAGAGCGCACAGGAGAGACAGAAAAGCATGCGTGAGAGAGAGACAGAGCATGCCAGAGAGACAGAGGGCATGCCAGAGAGACAGAGAGCATGTGCAAGAGAGAGCACATGAGAGTGTGCGTGCGAGAGTGCATGCGAGGCGCAGGGGAGAGAGACCGAGTGCGTGCAAGAGAGACTGCACGTGCGATAGAGCGCCGCGATAGAGAGAGCGTGTGCACGAGAGAATGCATGCGTGAGAGCTTGCGTGTGCGAGACAGCACTCATGTGAGAGAGCGCGAGCGAGAGTGTGCGGGTGAGAAAGCAGCATGAGAGACAGAGAGCGCATGTGTGCGCGAGGGTGCGCATACATGAGTGAGCATGTGCGCAAGAGAGAGAGCATACTCATGTGAGCTAGTGTGCGAGAGCACGCCTGAGAGCATGCACGTGCGTGAGGGGGAGCACGTGCCTGATAGAGAGTGCGCATTGAGAGAGAACACACGCGAGAGACAGAGAGACTACCCCAGAAGAGAGACCCACGCCAGACCCACAGCTCCGTTCCAACCCGAAAGAGATCCAGACCCACCCATTGCAGACCCACAGCTGTGCCCACTCAGCCCCTCGTGGAAGCAACCCATGGAGCTGACCTCCCAGTAAGGGGCTCGGCCAGCCCCTGGCCCAGCCCAACATTGCTCCAAGGGTTCGCTCACACGTGTGGGGGTGGAGCCACGCTGGCCGGAGATTTGGGCTCCTCCGCCCTTTCCTCCACCTCCATGCCAGCTACCTCGCAAGAGAGACCCATGCCAGACCCACAGCTCCATTGGCGTGTGGTTGTTCTGTGGCCACATGACAGTCTTAGATAATGCTGATTTTAGGATCAGGTCCTTCCCAGGATCTTTCATATTTATATACTCTATATTGTTCTAGGCATGTTCTAACTGATACCCGTCATCCTAGTAAGCCTAGCAAGAAGCCAGAGCAATCCACACATCATGAGATCAGTCATTCTCAATATACAGACTCCACAGTTCCTCACAACTCCACCCAAGAGAAAACCTGATCTTTCCTCTTTAAGTTTCATCAGTAAATGCTCTAGATGAGAGCCTTCTACTCAGAGTATACTACCTACACGGCAGAGCCTGGGAAGCTATCCATGTTTTATTTGATATGCCAAAAACCAGTAACAATTATGGACCTCAGTTCCATGACCTGAAGAATGGTTTGAGGCTCTTCCTGTCCCCTGGAGCGAGCAGATGTACTTGGGCTACACTTGCTTGTGACAGGACATATGGAGATGTTACTGGTGCCCACTCGAGCAAGTCTATGAACAACAGGAAGTCAGTGATACAGACAGTGATTGTTATTTTGGTTTTTGGGCCACACCTGGTAGTGCTCAGGGCTTACTCTTGGCCCTGCACTTAGGAATTACTCTTGATGGCCTCAGGGGACAATGTGTGGCACCAGGGATTGAGTCTGGCTTGGTTGCATGCGAGGCAAGCAACTACCCACTGTACTATCTCTCTGGCTCCAACTTTTTTTTTTAAATTGAGGTGATATTGGTTATCTTACAGTGCTTCAAATGCAAGTACCCCACCATGTAGGTACTAATCTCCCCCAACCCCTGTGGCCCACCATACCTGCCTTTTGCTTTCACTGTCACCTGTCCTCTTCTGGTAGCCTCATTTCTGCTGCCAAGCGAGACTTGGTTTGGATTTGGTTTTGTCTGTTGCCCTCCTACTGCCTCACCCCCTCTGCAGGTAAATCCATACCCGAAGCTCCATTTAAACTGAAGGTAATATTGGAAAGAGCTTGAAGCTCACTGGTCAGGGTCTCGCAGACATGCGGCTCATGGCTCTTTCTCACACTGCTCTAGGCACTTATTTTGGTAGGTTTATTTCTTCTAAGACTGCTAAGTCCCAGACACACCTTCTGGCCCTGACATGTGGCCCTGTACTCATCATCACTCCTGCTCAGGAGACCTGCTCAGAGAAGGATCACACAGTGCTCGGTGGGCACGCGCTCGTGGGTTCTCATGGAACTTTCTTCCCAAAGCGACTACTCCAATGACTTATTTTCAAGAGAGGAAGGCCTCAGTCTTTCTCATGTGTTTATGTTTTCTTCTTTTTTTTTTTTGCTTTTTGGGTCACACCCGGCAATGCTCAGGGGTTTCTCCTGGCTTTGCACTTAGGAATTACTTCTGGCGGTGCTCAGGGGACCATATGGGATGCCGGGGATCGAACCCGGGCTGGCATGGGCTGGCGCGTGCAAGGCAAACATCCTACTCACTGGGCTATCGCTTGGGCATGTGTTTATGTTTAAAACCTGTTTTGTCTGTGTATGGATCACTCCTGGTAGGATTTGGAATCACTCTGGATCGCTCCTGGGGACATTGGGGAACCTCTGGGGTTCCAGGGATCGAACCCAGGTCTGCTGCCTATAAGAAAAAGGCACAGACTGTTTAAGTCAATGCCTGTGTATGCCATTGGTCAATGCCTGTTTGTGCCATTGGTGTCCAGGGCTTGGATGTGCTTGGCAAAAATTGCAGTGCCAGCATCAGTCTTTCAAGAATTTCAACTCAGACCAAAACCCTAGAGAAATTTTCTTGATTGAAACTGTCACCCTCAAGAGTCTTACCAGTGGAGCTGGAGCGAAAGTACAGCAGACAGGGCATTTGCCTTGCTGTGGCTGGCCAGGCCAGGGTTCGATCCCTGGCATCCCATAAGGTCCCTTGAGAACCGCCAGGAATAATTCCTGAGTGCAGAGCCAGGAGTAATCTGTTGAGCATCAGGATTTTTTGGGTTGTGACCCAAAAAAGCAAAACAAAACAAAGAGTCTTCACAGAAAGAAAAGTTGATAGGCAAATCGGGATGTTGGGTTGTATTATATGTGACTTCAGAACTCAATTCCTTAGAAGGAACTGGGTGAGGGGAAGAATTTTAGAGGCCCAGGTAATCACTCTCCTGTCCAGGGCCTTTGTATGCTCTGAGTCGGGAGTTAATGGAGCTTCTTCTGGACCAGAGCTTCTTCCAGCCCAGTGCCCTTCAGCCCAGGGGTTGAGAGGAGAAGCCCAGAGAGGTGCCCCCACTCACCTGGACCACCAGCGGCTCCTGCTCCATTTTCTGGGAAGCTAAGGGGCGCACTTGCGCACCCGGCCCCAAGCCCAGTGATGTGGGTTCTGAGCCTGGATCTGAAAGAGAAACAATGAGTGAGCACCTGGAGCAGGGGCCCCAGCCCCCACGGCCCACCGGCCTCCCCACTTACCTCCTCACAGAGCTCTGGGCTGACCCAGGCACGGTACTCCATGGCGTGGAAGAACTCCATCTTCAACTTCAGAAACTCTTTGTAAAAGTCTGGCCAGTGGTCCCTGCCCAGCAGGAACTGGAAGATGCTCCTCTTGGAGGTGGGGTTGTCCTCCTCCATGTCTGAGGCAATGTAGCTGCAGGGGAATTGAGCTACTAGTTCCCACCTGGAGGACCTCCTGGCCTTGGTGGGACCTAGGGAAAGGCCGCAGAGGTCCACGGAGCAGCCTCTGGCACTACTTTCCAGAGAGGGGCAGGGATGTTCCCTTGCCAGGACCTGGGCTCCGAGGGGGTAGCAGGAGCCTCCAGATGCTGGACTGTGTTCAGCCGGGTCAAGTTTCTCACTGCCTGCCATTGACAGGGTGGGGAAACCCTCCCTCAGACCCTTAGGCCCTCAGACCCTTAGACCCTCAGACCCTTAGGCTCAGGGGCTTCCTGACCATTTCCTGACATGAGGCTTTCCCCTACTAAGACCCTGTGCTCTCCCACCCCGAAATCTTTCCTCTGTGGCCAAAGGTAATCATCACTTGAGACTCTCAGGGCCTGGCCCTGGCCAAGCTCTCCTGATGGGGAGAATACGGGATTTGGACAAGACTGAGAGCAGGTCCCAGAGGAGACACTCACAGGGCGAGGAAAAAGTGGATCCTGTTGTAGAGGTGCCCAGGCAGTCCAACACGGCCAAAGTACTCCACCACCATGGAGAGCAGGTACTGTAAGGAGATAGGCTGGTTGAGGGTGATGTGGTGTGAATGGAGGCAGAATATTCTGGAAGCTCCACCAACATGGAGAGCAGGTAGTGTGAGTAGGCAGGAGCTGGCTGAGGGTGGTGAAGTGTCAAGAGAGGGAGTGTGTTCTGGAAGGGTCTTGGGTCCTCCTCCCATTCAAAGGTCATGGCAGGAAAAAATACTTCTGTGACTTGCTGAGGGTCTCAGGAACTTTTTGGTGTGTGGAGATGAGCTGAGGGAGAAGGCCAGGGAGGAGACAGGACACGGAGAGCTGCATTTCATCCTTTCCTCTTTCTGAACTGAGAGCTGGTCCCTGTGGGCCTTTTCCTGCCCAGACAGATTCTTATCCTTTGTACCTGCCCCCCATGGGTGGGTGGGTGAGGCGGGACTTGAGACCTCTTGATCCCTCATCTTGTGCTGCTGCCATACCTTGTCAGACACTTTGAGGAAAATGTCGGCCTCCAGGAATCTCTGGATTATGGGATCCTCTGAAGGAAGGAAGGAAGGAGGGAGGAGTGAGCGGGACCAGGGAGCCACTCTGGGGCAGCAAACAGTGGGACTGGGGGTGGCTATATATAGATGGTGGATACCTGAACTCCTCCCTCAGCTCCCTTTTCTTCTGGGAGGTTCTAATGAGTGACAACTGTTACTTCTTCCATTGACACACACAGTCAATTTCAACTGTGTACAACAAATTTTGTGGTGGTTATTTACTCTTCAACTTGATGGGAGGTGTTACTGGTATTTGTGGCATATATGAAACCAAAATTTAACTTATTTGTCTCAAATCCAGAGCTGGCATGTGGCCTGGGTGTCTGTGACTCCACACTTTTGTCATGCCATCTCGCTGTGCTGGGCCCAGCTGATTCCTGAGTTCACTGGGTGGTAACAGGGAATCTGGAACCCTTGGCGGCATTGGGAATGCTGCACACATTGATCTCCCCTACCCCCTACGCACACACATTTTACTGGGTCTTCTTATTCCTTTCCAGAGAGGACTCCTTTGGGATTGGAGTTGTGGTCTGGAGGTGCCACTGCTTAGTCAACCCAAGCCCAGCTTGACTTGCCCTCCTTAGCCGGGAAAGTGGCCTTGGCACAGTGTGAAGGGTCGGAGGGTAGGGAAGTATTTAATCCCTCCCTGCCCTTCTCCAGGAATCTAACTCTCAAGGAAATGCTCTCCAATAAAAGTTTTCGTGGTGAAGTCAAGTGTCTATATGCATGCTGTCCAGTATGGCAGCCATCTCCCTTACATGTTGTGTGCATGTCTCTTCCTATCTCAAGTTTAAAGACAAGCTCAGCTAGCCCTTTTGTCTCTGATCTCTCATCTCCCGCTGGAGGGAATGAAGGAGTGAGTGTCAATGCCAGAGGATGCACCCTTGGTTGGTCCTGAAAGTCTTGATCATTGGTCACTCCATGGGGAGCCTCCTTTCCTTCCCCTCCAAGAACGTGTCTCCCCTTGGCACCATGGGACAGCCAGCTGCACCTCTGCCAGGAGCCTCAAGGGAGTTTAGAGTGAGAGTCAAGAGCTAGGCCCCACCCTCGGCAATTCTCAGGTTAGAAGGACCCCAGTTTGGGGCCAGAGCGATAGCCCAGTGGGTGGGCGTTTGCCTTGCACGTGGCCAGCCCGTGCCGGCCTGGGTTCGATCCCGGCATCCCATATGGTCCCCTGAGCACCGCCAGGAGTAATTCCTGAGTGCAGAGCCAGGAGTAACCCCTGAGCATTGCCGGGTGTGACCCAAAAGAAAAAAAAAGAAGGACCCCAGTTCAGAGCACACACCCAGAAGTCGGAAGAAGGCTTCCTGGTCTTCGGACGATAACTGGGTCTTTTCTTCTTGTTCATCTTGAGTTTCATCCCCTCGACGTGATCAACTGTCCATATATTCCTCTTATGTGTCTGCTTCCTCTTGGAGTTCAGCTCAGGGATACTTTTGGAGGTGGCAGCGCTAAGGGCTGGGCACAGGTTCTCCTGGGTGGCTGCAGTGCCAAGTTGCCTCATGAGTGTGGACACGGGCAGTCCAGGGTCATCCCCTCTGCACCATCCCCTACCGTGACCCGACCTGCCTCATGAGGACAAGGTGACAAGAGGGGGTTGCTTAGTCACCGTCTCTTGGTGTGGAATTCAGGAATTGAACAGTGCCTGGACACTCATACCTGCCTTGACCTCAATGGACTTCTTCCTCTTCTGGCCTCGCCTCCTCTTGATTTTCTGCTTAGGGATAGTCTCAGAAGGTGCAGGACAGCAGGTTGCCTCTTTCTGCCTCCTATTTGGAGAGGCTGTGGGACAAAGCAGAGGTACCTGGTGGTGGCAGAAAGCCCACCTGACCTGGGAAACACCAAGGCTCCTGCTTACCTCACCTTGAGGATCATGCATGTGATAGCTGGAGGAGTAAGAGAAGACTGACCCTCCTGACGTGCAGGCTCTCTCCAGAGGGTGGGAATCCAGTTACCACTTACCTTTCTTTGCCAGGCAAACAATGCTCTTCTGTGCTTCTTTGCATGGATCCTTCTGTCCCGATGACATTTCTATGGAGACAAACATGAAATTCCCTCACCATAGGAGTCTTTAATGGTGTCCTGAGTGGGCAGGACAGAGGCTTCTCTGACTTAACCTGGACAGACCCTGTCTCATGCAAGTGGAGAGGAAGATTCGATAATGGATCACCGGCTCCGATCACTTTTTAATTCGGACCTCACGGGTGGGGAGCCAGACCACTGTATACGCCTGCCTTCCCTTCCCTTCCACACCCTTTTCTTCAGTTGCTGCTTGACTGGGTCCTGGTGGCTTGGGCCATGTCTGAGCAGACTGAAGTGGAGCTCAGAGGGATCCATTCTTTTCTGTGTCCAAAATCTGGAGGGTACCCCAAATAGTTCTGTGTTTTTGCTTAACCTGCTACTTAAGACAATAATAATCCAGACAGGAATATTATTAATAACAATGACAGTTAGGTTATTAAATGTCAGATATTGATCAGTGCACTACAAACAATTGCCTCTAAATGCTGACACCTGTGTGTAGCAGTGGTGGCTCACTCTTGAATGTGGATTAGTTAACATTGTCATCACATTAATCCTGATAATGATCCACGGGATAAGGTTGATAATGTATTGAGCATATAGAAGAGGAAACAGTGACTTGAATATGTGGAAAATTTGTTCTTAGACTGTGGCTACAGAACTTTGAATTTGAATGTCTTGATGAGGGGACTTCAATCATGTTTTTCATCTGGGTCAAAGTGGATGATCAGCTTACTCAGTTTGTCATATTTAGTCCTAACGTCCCTGGGAACCACTGTAAAATCAATACAATAAAGCATGGCAAAATATGGGCACAGTGGTCTCAGCCAGTTGATCGCTTTGGTGCTCAGTTCCCCCTTAGGCCCAGGGCCACTGCCCCTTCTGAAAACAGGCCACCTTGTAGCCAGGGCAGGTGTTCTTCTCACTTCTCCCCCTGGTGCTCATGGGTGCTGAATCTCTCAAGATGCAGATGGTCCATTTCTCTGTGGGACTTAGTTTTACTCTCTCCCTCCTCCCTGTGCTTTGGTTTCCTTCTCCCCCTACGCCCATGTCCCCTCCTATTCCCTCTTGTAGCTATTCCTACCTCAATAATAGCTTGTGGCTACCAAGGTCTGAGTCCTCACTTGCAGAATACGCTTCACCACAGCATGAAGAGATGCTCACTGTAGCTAAGCACTTGGCATCACAAAGAACTTGCTTCCAGAACTCTTGTCATGATGACATCACCACATTCCACCAGTGAGAGGTGGGGGAGGATGGTAGTGTCTAGGCCTGAATGCTGGGGCTTCCCCTTCTTGTGTTACCTCCACTCTGAGACTCATCTTGTGTTTAATAAAATCAATGCCTGCAAATGAAAGTGATGCATCTACATTATAAACAAAAAGTAAAAATTGACCTAAAAATTCTGCACCTATTAACCAATAAGGTTAAGTTTAACAGCCTTTCTTGATTGTATAGAGTAACATTAGGGTGTCTGAACTTTTTGGGGCCAGAGATATAGTACAGGGGCAAAGCATTTGCCTTGCATATGGTCAACCCCAATTTTAACCCTGGCACCACACGCAGGGGGTTCTAAACACCACCAGGAGTGACCCAAGAATACAGAAACAGGGAAACTGTCAGGTATGGCCCCAAACACCCCCCAAAGTCTTAACTTTCATATTTTGAGACATAGATTTACACACAGTTGGAAGAAATAATAGAGATTCTATATAACCCCAATCAAATTTCCCCAAAGGGAATAATAATATATAATTATAGTCCATATTTATTATTATAGCCTTAGTATTATAGCACACTCAGGCTTTTGTCCTTAGACAGTGAGGATGAAAATGAGAGGGCGAGGCCCAAGATGGCCAAATTCAGTAAAACTTTATTTGATGCCAGGAGGGGAAGGGCAGGGAGGTTGGGGTATAGGGGGATCCTTAAGTAGAAAGCCCATGAAAGGTGAAAAATCTCCTTTTATATCCTCTCTACTAGTGGGGTGTGTGAACACTCTGCATTAGGTTCATACAAGATAATAAGAGTAGGGTCTAGGACGGGCAGGATGTTTGGATAGATCATCCTCTGTATATCTGGCCCCATTCTGGGGAATTTTTCTAGTCTTTCTAGTCTTGTCCTTCCTATTTCTTTCCTATTACACCCATAGCATGAGTTCACATCAGGAAATTGACATTAGTACCATCCATAGACCTTGTTTAGAATTCAATGTTTTTTCTAAAACAAAAAAGTAGTTTATTGTAAAAATAATATAACCTATGCTGCCAAAGGTTTTCATAAGAGAATATGCCCAGTACCATTTATTAGTCACCAGAAATAGAAATCTAAGTTATAATGAATTCTACTTATGCCAATCAGAATAGCTATAGTAAAAGTAATGAACCTGGGAATGGAACCTAGGCTGTCACATGCAAGACAAGTACAGTATCATGAAGTTATATCCCCAGGTTCTGATATTTTATTTTATTTTATTTTTTTGTTTTTGCTTTTTGGGTCACACTGAGCAATGCTCAGGGGTTATTCCTGGCTCTGCACTCAGGAATTACTCCTGGCGGTACTTGAGGGACCAGATGGGATGCCAGGGAATCGAATCCTGGTCGGCTGCATGCAAGGCAAATGCCCTACCCACCGGTCTATAGAATTTAATGTTTTTTAAATTTCATTTAATTAATTTTTCCAGAGTGGTCTGATTGGGAGAACAGACATCCTGCCCCAACCTCAGTGCCATCCTGGAGGGGCTAGATGGCTCCTCTGAGCAGTCTGGGCGCAATCCATGGACACCCACCCTGCGACAAAGTGCTGAAGGCCACACACACACCCTGGCCTTCTAGGCGGGGGGGCAGAAGGGCCATGAGGGACTGTGGGGAGGCTGGTGTGGGCAGTGGAGGGTAGCTGCAAGGTCTATTGTGATATGGAGGGTAGAAATACCAGTGAGTTAGAAAACGGGGTGACTAGGATCTCCCTTACACCCAAGATTACTGAGATGCTCTTGAAGCACACTCTTGAAAAATTGCCTGCTGGATCACTGATGAAGACGGTGCTCCTGTGTGCGTGAGGTGCATCCTCCTACTTGTACAGACGGAGATTTCTGCTGAATAAACGGAGATGTGAGGAGATGAGTGAGCATATGGATCTTGCCATGAGCTGCAAAGTGTCAGGATAGAAAACAAAAATCTCTATGAGCTGGAGCTAGGGACAGCACTGACCTTGCATGCAGTTGACCTGGATTTGATCCCTTCACCCTATATAGTCCCAGGAGCCCCACCAGGAATGACCCCTGAGTACAGAGAGAGGAGTAAGCCCTGAGCACTGCTGGCTTAAACCAAAACCAAAAC
Source organism: Cryptotis parvus (assembly GCA_021461705.1). Taxonomy (NCBI): domain Eukaryota; kingdom Metazoa; phylum Chordata; class Mammalia; order Eulipotyphla; family Soricidae; genus Cryptotis; species Cryptotis parvus. Next base: position 56,030 of record JAJIBD010007107.1, on the reverse strand, counting down.
CAACAAACAAAAATACTGTATCTATGTCAATGAAGTGTGGTATGGTAAAATGCTCGGGGCAAGGCCTGGAATTTTTCAAGTTTGGGGGAATGTCAGAGATCTCATGTTCAAATGTTAGTAAGTACCAGAAGAAAACCTAAAGGATGCAAATGCAGAAATAATCACAGGAACATATGGTTAATCATTTGAAAAAATAAGGGACTTTCCTATATATTGGAGTTCTTGGACTTAGCACATGCATTGCAAATTCTATTTCTTCTTCCTTTGGGGGACAGGGGTGGTGGTTTGGGCCACTCGGCAATGCTCAGGGATTACTCCTGGCTCTGCACTCAGCAATCGCTCCTGGCAGTGCTTGGGGCCCCATATTGTGATGCTGGGGACTGAACATGGATTGGTCTTGTGCACAGCATATGCCTTACCCCCGGCAGATTCTAATTTCTAAACTGTATGGTGGGCAGATTGCCTCACCTGTGCATGGTGTATTCTGTGGTTACTGCCAGATATGTGTTCCCAGCCTGGGGCCCATGCACTGAGCTTCATGCAGTTCTCTGATTGGCTACAGCACACAGTGGGCTTGATTTCCTCGGTTATAATCCAGGCAGATGTGAAATGAAAACCCAAATATCAGTGTTTCAGACAAGGTTGGTGAGGTCGAAGCATGTATATCACCTTTCTACCCTGGTGACAGCTGGAATAAACTCCAGAGAAGAAAAAAAACCTCTTAAGCGTCAGGAGCTCTTAAAGCCTGATGAAAGAGAGAAGCTGTGATGAGGGAGAGCAGAGGCAAACCCTCCTGCTGGTCCAGTAGCACTCTCTGGAGCCCTCTGGGACAGGTAGAGGGCACAGCTAAGGAGCACAGCAGACGCTGCAGGCCTGGGAAGAAGCGTGGTGAGCCTGGGGGAGGGGAAGAGGATGTGGGAGTGTTTCTAGGCATTGTAGTGTGTTCCTCAGAGCCGTGTGACAGGGAGGCCCAGTCCCACACACATGGACTCAGGCACACTAGGAAGTAGCCTCCTTCCCCCACTGCCTGCACCCCCTCTTCCTGCCCTCTGGGCCCTCAAAGAGGGAAATTGGCAGCTGTGACATTGGCAACAAGACTGCAGGACCTTGAGAACCCCCTGCCTTTGTGAGAAGCAGCTTGAGGGACTGGGAAGGGGGTGGTGTCTCGTCTCATCTCCCCTGGGGCAGCCCTGTGGGTCCTGTCCCTGAGGCTGAGTCACACAGGCTTCACTTGCTCCATGCCAGCTTTCCTGCCGCCCTTCCTGCCATCCTGCCTGCCATCTGGAAGCTGGGCCTGGAAGCTGGGTGTGCCTGCCCGGCGACCTTGTTCGCTGTAGTCATGCTGACCCCAGAGCTCACCTCCTGGACAGGGTTCTGTCTGCCTTGCTCCAGCCTGGCGCCCACCCAGACTTTGTGGATGGAGCCTTCTGAGTGCCCACCCACCCCTTCGAGGGCACGTCTCCATCCCTTCAATATGACTGTCATTTTTCTCTCGAAGACAACCTCTCCCACACTACCGCAAAATAAAGCCACAGTGTCATTCCTGTCCCATTTCCTTCTCTAGTTCATGTTTCCCCTCCCTATTGCACCCTCCCCAACTGTCTCCCTCATACCCCACCCCACTCTCCCCACGTACACCCAGGTGCTGAGGCTGGGACGAGGCACTGGGTGCCCGGGTAGAAGCCAGGGACTCACACATGCAGGCATGAGCTCCCCACAGAGCCGGCATCTCTGTCTGCACTTATAATCTATTCGCTTAGCACATGGTTTATTGTCTCTAGCCTGACCACTTTGATGATAAACATCTCAATCCCTTTGTTCACAGACGTGTCGTTATTGCTTAAAGCACTTCCCGCCACCTAGCAGGCCTCCATCAACAGTTTATGAAAAACATTCTACGTCATGGTGATATAATATAATAAAAAAATTCTTATTGATGCTAAATATCACTTGATTTCCCATTGTTCATTGATTTGCTCGAGTGGGCACCAGTAACATCTCCATATGTCCTGTTACATGCCAGTGTAGCTCAAGGGCATCTGCTTGCTTCAGAAACATAAAGAGCCTCCTCAAACCATTCCATCAGGTCATGGGAATGAGGTCTATAATTGTTACTGGTATTTGGCATATCAAATACGACATGGGTAGCTTTAAAAATGGACCAGTCTACTGGATCTTTTTCCCAGTTGTGTCAGTTACTGTTGACCAGGCTGCATGTTCACTGGGACGGTGCTGCAAAGTCTCCTCGACACTTTTACCCTCATCTGTCACCACGGTCTCAATATTCTTGGACACTGAGGGCACCAAGCACTCGTTTCCTCCCCAGAGGCCCTTTTTTAATCTCCGCATGGGCCCCCACAAACAGACTCAAACTGGCTGTCCTGGGGACTAGTCTATTTCTTGCAGTATTCTCTTTCTCCTCCTTCTTCCCTGCTTCTCTACTGCTTAATCATACACACACACACACACACACACACACACACTCACACACTCACACACTCACACACAGAGAAATCACCTATTAGGAAACACATTCTTGGGTGTAATCTTATTTGAAGTGGTCATTCTTGGAGATTTCATATGCGTGTTGCATGAAACATGCATGAGTTGTTCCAAACTCCGTGTTGATGGGAGACTTTGGGAGCAATCCAACTCATGTTATGGACATACAAAACATGAACATATTCTGCAGTGGTGAATTTTCCTGATTTGAGATGAGTTTTATTTGGGAACTAGCCAGCATTCATGGTCTCCACAGTGCCTCTTAAAGAAGGTGATTAACTAGCTCCAACCTGTGGTTCTGCCCGAGCCTATGAGATCCATCCTGGTTTTTGCAAGAGAACCGAGATGTCAGACCGGTGCTACCTTGGCTGGCTTCTCATCTGCTCATGCGACTCTTGAATAAGATCATCCAAACTGCAATTGGATGCCTTAATGTTGAGACATTTATTTGGAAAACAAACACACAGGGACTGGAGAGAGACAGTACAGTGGGAAAGGTGTTTGCCTAGCACATGGCTTCCTGGGTTCAATTACAGGTACCACAAAGGGTTTCCCAAGCCACACTAGGAGTGATTCCTGAGTGTAGAGCCAGGAGGCAGCCCGGAACACCACTGGTGTGGCTCAGAAACAAAACAAAAAGAAAAAAAAACAGACACAAAAAGGAAAAGAATGATCATGTTATGTTTCCACCCTATAATCCCTTTGCTCTCCCCGTGCGTCAGAAAGGCATTGACACCCAATGGTTGAACCTCGTGTTTTGGTTTCCTTGTTCTAAAATAAGAATAATAGAATCACACAGTTGTTATGAAGATCGGAGAAAATATTTGCCAAATGCTCTCTTACAAGTGCCATGAAGTTGCGACTCATAGTGGGAGTGTTTGTTGCTCATCTCCGAGTCAAAAAAACCCATGCAGAAGGCTTCTGTGACGTCACGTCCCCTGTCCTTGAGTGCCCTTCTCCTGGGAGCCAGAAAGCCGACTGGCTGTTTCCATACATAATCACCGAGATGACAGAGGTTTTTGGGGTGGGATCCCAAGCCCGGAACTGGGCTCTGGGGTGGGACAGTTGGTGGGTGGCGTTTCCAGCCACCCCCTTGCCTAGCAGGGTGTGTGCCACTGCAAGGTCGTAACAGTTCATTGGCAGGTGGCAGGCAAAAGCCCTGTCCACCGTTTTGAGTTTGGCGTGCGATCCCAGTACTGACCAGTAGGTGGCAGGAGCTGCACGTGGCCAAGCTGGTTCCATTGAGGGGCTTCTCAGGAGGCAAAGATCTATTTCTAATCCAGTCTGGGCTTTATGGCAATGCTTAATCACATGGAAAAGAACATGCAATAACTACTGGTATTTCTGTAAACACGCATGCTAAGAGCAGCTGCCAGTTGGGGATGAGGACAGAGGGAACACTCTAGAGGTCTCCTGAGGACAGTCTATAAAAGGAAAAGCCTGCGGGTTTTTAATTTAAGAGTCTCGCAGTTAACCTTTGTGAGTCACCGAAAGAAACATTGAGAACCCGGAAGGGTCATGATAATGCATCTTGTAGATATTAACCTGGCCCTTGGCTCCCCCGCCCCCAGCACCCCAGCAGGTCAGACCCCCACAGGGCCAGGCTGCTGCTGGGCACCCCACCTTCTGCACCGACTTCGACTTTTTCATCCTTTTCTTTGGTCCTTGGCAAGTTGCCTGCTTCTTGGGTTTTATCCTTTCTCTGGAGGAAAGTTTATTTGAATCTCATTCTGCCGCTAATAAAATTGGCACCAGATGGAGGTAAAGCTGAAGAGGAGAAACAGACCAGCAAACAGCGGCAGAGCCTGGAGTCTGGTCGACAAAGGGGCAGTGAGAATCACTGCTTCCCCCTTGCTCTGGGTGGGAAACGGACTGGTGCAATCTCGCCGCCTTAACCCTTAGTCAGGGGATGGCAGGTGGAGCGGTGCCGGGTACAGTTATATGGCTGTGCCCTCACCCCACTGCCCAACCTCCCTACTCTTTCTCTGTAAAATGGAAACTTTACCCTTGGACATGAACTTACTACTCCATTCAACCCTGAAACCTGCCAACTGCAGTCTATTTTCTGCCTGTGAATTCTGTCTCGGGGCCTCAGCTAAGTGGAATCATACAGTGCACCTTTAAGGAAAGAAAGTTCCGCCTTCCCCACCAAAAACACACACCAACACACCAACACACACTAACACAATGTCCTCAAGGTTCCTCTATTCATGGCAGTTTTTTTTTCTTTTTTGGGTCACACCCGGCAATGCTCAGGGGTTTCTCCTGGCTCTGCACTCAGGAATTACTCCTGGCGGTGCTCGGGGGACCATATGGGGATGCTGGAGATCGAACCTGGGCTGGCACAGGCCGGCCGCGTGCAAGGCAAACGCCCCTACCTACCCGCTGGGCTATCGCTCCCGCCCCATGGTGGGTATTTTGATCTCCGTCCCTTTCTAGGCTGGGGGAGACATCATTCACTAAGGTAGCCTTCACATTTTGTTATCTGTTCTCCATGGATGAGCGCTAATTTGAAGTAATGCAAACTTCTCTCAGCATGGGCTTTCTCTCCTCAAGACCTTGTTTTCAAAGTGTGTGTGTGTGTGTGTGTGTGTGTGTGTTAGAGTCTGTGTTTGGAGGTGGGACGATGGAGGCGTGACCGACATGAACTGGAATTGCTAGGTACCACTTGAGGAACCGCCCTGTTGTTTTCTGTAGTGGCTGCTCTTTTCAAGTTCCCTGGAGACACACACATGTTTCAGTCTCTCCACAGCCTCGCCCACACCCACTTTAAAAAAAAATTCTTTTGGATAGTAGCCATTCTAATGGGTATGATGTGTGAACATGAAGTTTGTTTTTTTTCTAGGACATTCTCCTGAGTGGAGAGGCACCCAGATAGCTTATGAGAGTGGTGTTGTGATGAAGAGGACATGTTCCCCTCATGGGAGATGTGAGTGGACACATCTCGGTCCAGCTCCCCCATCTCAGTGACACACTTTGGAGCAGCTTTTTCTGAGCTGAGGTCACTGGGCTCTTCTGTGGTGTCCCCAGGCCGTTGCTTTGAGGGTGCAGTTTCACAGCCTTAGGGCAGAAGCAGGCTGAGTCTTAGGAGTTTCTTCTGTTCTGAGTACCCCCTGGTGAGGGGAGGCACCCTAGGTCAGGCTGGGCAGCTTGGGAAGGCAGCAACATGCCGGAGAGTTTCAGGGCTTCTGAGAGACCCAGTAACATGGTAGCTTGACCCACATGCTTTTAAAAAATTTTCTTCTTCAGTCTGGAAGGGAAGGAAAAGAGAAAGAGAGAGAAAGGGAAAGAAATAAAGAACCTGCCATGGAGGTGGGCTGGGGAAGGGGGAGGGAACCGGGATGTTGGTGGTGGGAGATGGGCACTGGTGGAGGGACGGGTGCTGGAACACTGTATGACCAAAACCCAAACATGAACTTTTTAATTGTATATCTTTTTATTTGTATATCTCACGGTGGTATAATAAAATACTTAAAAATTTTTTTTCTTTTTTTTTCAACATTTATTTTTTAATTTATTTTATTTTTTTTTCCGATTTTATTTTATTTTATTATTTCCCCCCCCCAAATATTGTTACACCATTTTAGACATACAATTGAAAGATGCTCATGTAGAGTTTTGGTTCTACAGTGTTCCAACACCCATCCCTCCACCCAAACCCATCTCCCATCACCAATGTCCCCACCTCCCTCCCCCTCCCACACCTCAACTACTTGGCGGGTTCTGTATGTCATTTCTGTCCTCTTTATCTCTCCCTCCCGCCAAACTTTCCTGCTCTTCGTGGAATTCAATGCATTAAAAGACATTACTGTTTCCACTATTTTAATGGACCGTGCGGCCGCTTGCGCGAACTGGTTTTGCTCTGTTAATCTGGTCGTGAGGCAGTTTCCCAGCATCCGGACAGCGAAAATGGTGGCTAGTGTGATGGGCGAGTCTCATCCGGCTGCTTCCGGGGACCCCCAGAGGCGACGGGCCTACTCCCAAAACCCGTCTGCCCTCCTGGGGATCCCCGCTTCAGCTGGGCCTGGGGCAAGCCGAGCTCCAGCCTCCCCAGCAGCTTCATGTTGTGGCCGATGGCCCCCGGGCAGCTCCTGGCGGGGGCCACCAGGCTCGACAAAATGGAGAGGGGGAATGGCGAACCCTGACTCCATCTGACGAATTCCCAGTGATTCCCGCTTCTGGAAACCGCCTACCTGGGCTCGAACCGGTTTTGCTCTGTTGATCTGGTCGTGGAGGCAGTTTCCCAGCATCCGGACAGCGAAAATGGTGGCCAGTGTGATGGGCGAGTCTCATCCGGCTGCTTCCGGGGACCCCCAGAGGCGACTGGCCCACTCCCAAAACCCGTCTGCCCTCCTGGGGGTCCCTCTTCAGCTGGGCCCGGGCAAGCCGAGCTCCAGCCTCCCCAGCCGCTTCATGTTATGGCCGATGGCCCCGGGCAGCTCCTGGGCCTTAAAAAAATTTTCTTCTTCAATAGGAGCCACATTTGGGAAGCTCATGTGGCCACATTCATGGCCACATGAGTTGTGGCCCCAGTCCCAGACCATGTTCCTTTTTTGTGTGGCCATGCTCAGTGGTGCTCGGGGCTCACTCTTGGTTCTGTGCTCAGGGGTTACTCCAGACCTCAGGTGTGCTGAGCTCACCTCTGAGCTCACGTGGTGCTCAGAGAACCCTATGTGATGCCAGGGATCAAATCTGGGTTGACTGTATGCAAGGCAAACACCTTATTTGCTGTATTGTCTCTCAGGCCCTGTCATACCATTTACATCTCTATTTTAGGGACTGTGAGTTAATTACTGATAGAGTTTCATGCATACGTTATACCATTACCACACCCTCCCCAGAGTTTCCACTCTCAACCGACAGCTCCCATCTCCTCCCCTCACCATGGAGCTCAGTTCTGTGCACCATTTCTCAGGCACTGTGGGCTATAGGCATTTGTTATTTCCTTACTAAGTTTCCTTATATCCCACGTGTGAGCAGGATCATTCTGTGTCTGTTCCTTCCATCTAGCTTCACTCAGCATGATACTCTCCAGAACCATCCAGGTAGCACTAAGCTGCATAATTTCATCTTTTTTGTATCACTTGTATCACTTGTCTTCCCGTTGTTCATCAATTTTTTTAGCAGGTGCCAGTAACGCCTCCATTCATCCCTGTTGTATGCTAGTGTAGTCAAAGGGGATCTGCTTGTTCCAGGAACACGAAGAACCTCAAGCTGTTAATTCAGGTCATAGGAATAAGGTCCGTTATTGTTACTGTTTTTGGCATATCAGATATGACATGAGTAACTTGCCAGGCTCTGCTGTGTCGGCAGATACTCTGAAAAGAGTATCTTTTCGTACAGTTGGGGAGTATTCCAGGTAGCATTCCAGTCCGGGTATTATTCCAGATAGTATTCCATTCCGGTATTCCATTCCATTCCAATCCATTGTACTTTTGAATTACAGTTTCTTTATCCACTCATGTTCTTGGATACTTGGGTTGTTTCTGGAATTTGGCTATGTGAATAGTGCGGCAATGAACTAAGGAGTGCAGGCATCTTTCCTGAATAGGGTTTTTGGGCTCTTGAGGTGGATGGAAAGAAGTGGAATTTCTTTTTCTTTTTTTTTCTTTGAGAAGTGTCCCCATATTGCTTTCCAAAAATGTGAACCAGTCAACATTCCCTCCAGCAGTGAAAGAGGCTTCTTTGAGACAGTTTACGCTCAGGTCTTCCCCCATTTTGGGATGGAATTGATTATTTTTTGGTCTTTGTGAAGTTTCCCAAGTGATTTATGTATCTTAGACATTAATTCTTTGACAGGACTCACATTTTTATCCAAGAGAGGGAAAATGGCGGCTGTGTCTGTCCATAATACTTTCCATTGGCTCCCATGAGTCTCTTGGGATCCCATGTCCTGCATCACCGTGGGTCACCTAAATTCCGAGGTCAACTTCTCTAGGTTCTGTGCAGACAAGCCAGAGAGAAGTAGATAGGAAGCAGGGACAGGGAGGCAGCCAGCTGAGCTATGTCAGCTTTTCAGTGGACCAAGCTCTCAGGTGTCTGACGGCAGGGTGCTGGGCAGGCTTGCATCCCGGACCCAGATCAGTCACTTACTTTTGGGTCCTTGGCAAAGGGGAGAACTAAGACCATCATCAAAGCTGCCAGGAGAATCCGACAGCCCAATAAGGAGTAGAGAAGCTTCTGGAATAGCATAGGTGCTCTGGACAGTTACTCCCTCATTTTTCTGGGGGTATGCTCAGACAAGATGGATGAGAGTTGTGGAACCCATGTTCAAGCAGAGATAGGAGAGGTGGGTGCTGTTGGAAGCCTGCTCATCTTTTGCAATTGGTGGGCAGACGGCCATAAGCAGTAGGGAAGGGGAGGTGGAAGCTCCAGGGCCAACTCCATACTCTTGGGTCAGGACCAGACTGTACGGTAGCTGCCACCAGCAGGGTCAACTGGTTTCCTGCGACAGGGCTCTGCTGTCCAGGGGAGACTCAGTCTCAGACTCGGCTGGGAACAAGTCACTTGACGCCAGGACAATTCCAATTCAATTATTTCAAAAATGAATCACACCATGTGCGTGCTGAGTGTTGCACGCTTCGGGTTGTGTTCAGGAAATAGCTTTATTAGAGTCTCCTCCTTTTGGAGAGGTGGGAGGAATCACTCTTTACCTCATTTGTCACTTTTTATAGACGTGAGTCTACTCCCACTCTGGGAGGAGGCGCGAATGTCCCTTTTCCTTAACCTCCTTTACAATGACCTTGCACCTCAAACCAGTTGCTTAAACAGGGATTTGAGTGTGAGATAAAACAGATCTCATATCTACACCTGAAGTGCTTGTGTGTGTGTGTGTGTGTGTGTGTGTGTGAGAGAGAGAGAGAGAGAGAGAGAGAGAGAGAGAGAGAGAGAGAGAGAGAGAGGGAGAGAGAGAGAGATCCAAGCTTCTTTATTGCTGCAGAACCAGTTTCATCTAGATGAAGATAGTGGTTGTTTTTCGTTGTTATTTGTTTCGTTTTGGAGAGACACACTCAGTCTCCGAGTGATTCTCAGAGACTACTGACTCAGCTCTGGGAGTCACTCTTGGTGGCGCCCCACAGGTGCCCATATTCCCCAGGCAGTGCTGGAATCAAATCTTCCTGCGTGCAAAGCCTGTGCTCCAGCCCTTGATACTATATCCCAGGCCCCGTTTGTAATCTCAGCACCAGTCCATTCAGAGCACAATTTGTCTAGAGTAAGGAAGGGGCTTGTCTTGCATGTGGCTGGTCCAGGTTTCATCATGTACCATGTACAGTCCCCAGAGCCCTGTCAGGAATAATCTCTGAGCACTGGGCCAGGAGTAAGCCCCGAGCACCATTTGGTGTGGCCCCCAGTCAAAAAGAAAACAAAAAGAAAGAATAGCTCTTCCCTAAGAGTTTGACAAGGTTCTGAATCTTTATCTGAATCATCAGGTAAAGCTGCTTGGAGATGGTCACAGTTCAGAGATGCTCAAATCATGCCTGCTGTCCAGTGCTCAGGATCATCCTAGTGGAAGAGACACCTGGGGCGGGCATGGGCAGAGTGTGCAAAGCTTCCACTCTGCAGGTGCCTGTGTTCCCTTCCCTGCTTGGGTTCTACCCTGCAGCTCCAGCAACCGCTTTGCTTGATGAGCTTTACTAATGATGGCTAATGATGGCCGCCACAATGGTGGCTGCCACAATCACTCGGTGAAGTTCGCACTGTTGCCGATTTCTTCCTGGACTTAGTGACGGGCTGTGTGACAGCAGGGCACCCCATATTACAGATGGAATGGATCCTGACACTAAGAGTGCAAGAAAGTTGTGTGTGTGTGTGTGTGTGTGTGTGTGTGTGTGTGTGTAAGGACTGGAGCCGAAAGAACATGATCCTTCTTCACTGCCTCTTACCCTGGCCTGTGTCCTTGCTGCAGCACTGAGCTGCATCTGCTCATATTTTAGAAGCCCCTTTCTAGGAGAGAAGCTTAGTTGGTGTCTCCGCTTTAGGGCAGAGATTTAAAATACAACCTAGTTATAGATCTGTGCCTGTGGAATGCTGGGGAGGTCGGACTGATTGAACGCAGATCCTGAGCTGTCTCTCCCAAGCTGTACAACCTACAGTTTATTCTGCTGCTTAAATCTCTCTGTGTCATTGCTCCTGAGCCATGGTTGGAATACATCTGGCTGTTTCTTTTGGGCAGCGAGAGGAGCACAGCTCTAGGAAGGAGCAGCAGAGAGCTGGGTCTGCCAAGTGGTCAGGCAGCCCTTGGAGAGGCGAAAGCTGCTGTTCTTTGCTGAGTTGGGCATTAAGTCTCTTCTATTTTAGGAAAACCCACCAGGGTACGGTTGCAGAGAGTCCAGCGTCTTCTGTGGCTTGGGAATTGGGCAGCATTCAGTGGCCATGAGGGCCATGGCTAAGGGTGCCCCCACTGTCCCGTCATGCCTGCTAGTTGCAGCCTTTCATTGGGGGCTCTTGTGGTATTATCGGTATTATTTTGGGTTTTGGCTCCAAGAGCAGCTGTGAAGATTTCTCTGTTAGTTCACAGGAATCGGTGCCAGCGGCTGGCATGTCATGTGGTTATGTTGGTCCCCGTGTTTGCTCGACACGCTCCAGGAGAGAGAGGTGGCCGCGGGCAGTGTGGTCAGCTTGCTGACCTGTAGGTTCCCATGTTTGGCGCCTCAGATTCTTGCGCAAGAATTTTCCCAGGCTTGGCGTATTTGTAAATCTGCAACAATTATATCACTGATCTTCATCCCGGGTGCCCCAGAGAAGCAACTCCACAGCTTGTTTCCTGGTGAGGAAGAAAGGGAATTTGGGTTTTCTAGATCTGGGCAGACCTTCCAGAGGCTACATGTGTCAGGTTCCCACACTTCTGAGCTCCTCTGACTCTCTCGTTCCCTTGACTTACAGATGCTCCCAGGTGGGCTCCTGAGGTTCTGTCCTGTCATGTTAGTCTCATCAGCTTTCAAAAAAGTGTTCTAGGATTCTTTGTTGATGGCCACTCATGGGGGTGATTTCTTTGTTTTTTTTTTAGTGTTTTATTATACCACCATGAAATATACAATTACAAAGATGTTCATAAGATGTTCATATTTAGGTTTTGGTCATACAGTGTTCAAGCACCCATCCCTCCACCAGGGCCCATTTCCCACCACCAATGTCCCCGATTCCCCTCCCTCCTCCCCTAGCTTGCCTCTATGGCAGGTTCTTTATTTCTTTTTCTTTCTTTCTCTCTCTCTCTTTCTCTTTTCCTTCGCTTCCACATTGTGGATTAAATACATACATTAAAAGGTTGTCATGTGTATCTTTTTGCCTATATTTAATGCTCAGTTCTAGGTTGGTATTAGCACTTTCGACAATTATTAACACACTATTCCATTTTCTGTCTTACCTAGCCTCTGACTCCCACATGTTTGTGATAATTTCCACCTTTGACAAGACTTCCTGATCCATGTTTCGCCTGACCTTGGATATTGGTATCATAATATGTACATATATATATTTATGTCATGCAAATAAATGCAGTCATTCTATATCTGTCTCTCTCCTTCTGGCTAACTTCACTCAGCATGATCCTCTCCATGTCCATCCATTTATAGGCAAATTTTATAACTTCATTTTTCCTAACAGCTGCATAGTATTCCATTTACACAATGGAATACTATGTACCACAGTTTCTTTATTCAGTGATCAATTCTTGGGCACTCTGGTTGTTTCCAAATTCTGGCTATTGTGAATAATAGCCCGGATCATCAACACCCACCCTGCAGCAGTTTTTTTTCAATCCGGCCCAGGTATGCTGAACCAGAGACTCTCAGACATGGGGCAGAGCTGCTACTTGCTCTCCCTGTGCCCAGCCGCTCATGAGGCGTTCGGGAGGCATGGCGGTTTCTAGCCCTGGCCTGCCACCCCAGCAGAGCCTCACAACAAGCCAGAGAACCCCCACCCCTACTCCATGGGGCCCGCCATTTTCCACATCCGAACTTCTGTCTGCCACAACTCCACCCAGCAGACCAGAGTATCACAGCCTGGCTTCGTGCGGCTGCTAGCGGCTGCACGGTTCATCAATAAATGCTTTATTTAGAGGTGACTACAACAGTATGCCACCCGCATGGCAAGCCTGGCAAGCTGCTCGTGTAGTATTTGATATGCCAAATACCAGTAACATTTATATTAGGTCATTCCCGTGACTTAATATAATGGTTTGAGGCTCTTTATGTTCCTGGAGGAAGCGGATGCCTTTGAGTTCTACTAGTTTGAGACAGGACATATGGAGATATTACTGGTGCCTGCACTAGCAAATAGATGATTAACAGGAAGATAGTGATAGTGATGAATATAAAAGTAGGGATGGTGTTTCTGCTGCGTATTCTTGGCTTCCCAGGGTATATTCCCAGCAGTGGTATGGCTGGGTCAAATGGGAGTTCAATTTCTAGTCTTTGGAGGAATGTCCATATTGTTTTCCAAAAAGGCTGTACCAGTCGACATTTCCACCAACAATGGATAAGAGTCCCCTTTTCCCTGCATCCACGCCAGCACTTGTTGTTTTTGCTCTTTGATATGTGCCAGTCTCTGTGGTGTAAAATGATATCTCATTGTTGTTTTGATTTGCATCTCTCTGATGTTTAATGATGATCAGCATTTTTCATATGTCTTTTGTCCATTCGAATTTCTTCCTTGTTGAAGTTTCTGTTCATTTCTTTCCCCTATTTTTTGGTGGGGTTGACTGTTTTCTTCTTGTAAAGTTCTACCAGTGTCTGATATATCCTAGATATTAACCCCTTATCAGATAGGTATTGGGGGGAATATTCTTTCCCATTCTGTAAACCGCCTTTGTATCTTGGTCACTGTTTCTTTTGAGGTGTAGAAGCTTTTTAGTTTCATGTAGTCACAGGGATGATTTTGATGCTACTGTACCCCCAAGAACCTGAAACTTATTCTTTCTTTGCCAGTGTGCTATATCAGGTATGACCTGTATTCTCTCTTCTGTGGGGGTCCCATCAGTTGCACACTAGACAGCTTTATGCAGTTTGGTTTTTCTGGGGTATCTCAGAGACCAGCTGTGAACCCAATTCTGGCTTTCTGAAGGTGAGTCTCTGCCCTGACGCAAAGCAGCCTATTCTAGAAGGGGCAGGACTCCAGGGAAATTTTCCCAACCTCCCAGTCCATGCAACCATGGCTTTGTGGAAGCAGGTATGCCCAGAAAGTAAGGTCAATAAGGACAGGACATTATTTAAAAAATATTATATTAAAGTTTATTAAATATACTTGAATATATATTAAAATGTATTAAAAGATATTAAAATAAAGAGTATCACTGTATCACTGTCACTGTATCACTGTCTTCTCTTTGTTTATCGATTTGCTCGAGCGGGCACCATTAACATCTCCATATGTCCTGTCACAAACAAGTGTAGCAATCAAGGGCATCTGCTTGTTCCAGGGACAGGAAGAACCTCGAACCATTCTTCAGGTCATGGAATTGAGGTCCATAGTTGTTACTAGTTTTTGGCATAACAAATAAAACATGGGTAGCTTGCCAGGCTCTGCTGTGTAGGTGGTATACTATCAGTAGAAGGCTCTCATCTCGAGTACTTACTGATGAAACTTATAGGGGAAAGATCAGGTTTTCTCTTGGATGAAGCTCTGAGGAACTATGGAGTCTGAATGTTGAGAATATATTAAATAAAATCACAGTCTATTGGATAGGGCAGAGTACACTGACTTGGACAGAATCTATTGCATAAATACACATTCTATTGGATATGGCACATTCTATTGGATAAGGACAGAGCCTGGCAGATAAGAACACCATCTTTCGGATAGGGACAGACATCCAAAAGTTGGGATGTTTCCATTTACAGAAAGTGAAATCCACTGTTGAAAATTCATTGTTAATGAATTTTGGTTATTTTATACAGTGGATAAACATGGGTGCAATAACAATCTGTCACCCCAAGAAGTCCCTTTTAGAGTCATCCCTTACTCTCTTGCCCCAGAAAGTCACCTGCTCTTTGTCACTCTAGTTTTGCCTTTTCTAGAATGGCCTTTAAATGGAATAACAGAGTGTGTCTTCACGTTTGGAACCAAACAGTGTATCTTCACGTCTGGCTTCATTCATGCAGTTTGTCTATGTGAGACTTGCCCCCTTCTTCAGTCATTTTTGTTGCTGGGTGATGTGGCTTTGTATGAATGTGCCATGTTCTGACCTTCTAAACCGTCTCGGTGGACACTCTGGTTTTGGGAAGTGAACCGCTAATGCTGCCTTGAGCTTCCTGCGCAGGTAAACTTACATTTTCCATCTCTTGGGTAAACACCTGAGTGGGTTTTTTTGGTTTACAGAGTGGATGGTTTTGACATTAGCACCATGAAATGATTGTCTAAGGTGTCCGAACCATTTGGAGGCAAGACTTTGCTCCAGGACATAGAGCCAAGCCTCAGTGATTCAGCCCAAGCCCCTTGCACTGGGCTTTTCTCTGCAAAGGTCTCAGCGTGAGGCCAAAGGAGGGTTGTGCACCTCCTGATGGGAGCCTCTGGTTCTGCTTTCTGGACTTTGTGCAGGGATTTGCTCCCAAGGAAGCTGTGCATATCCCTTGCTGATGGAGCGCGTTTGCCAGCTCTGTGCAGCATCCCTGCGCCCGCTCTGCCTGTGCGCTACAGTCCACCCTGTGCGCAGATAATGCCTGAGGCGAGAGGAAGAAATATCTGTGGCTGTCAGATGGGGTGGGAAGTGATTAATCATGCAGACTTTTACGGCTTGCGGGGCGGCTGCTTTCCTGACCTTTATCCGAGTGTGGTGGGGCCAGGCGGGGTCAAGTTTAAATCCAAGATGACAAGTGTCTGGGGCTGAGCAGGCTTTCTGCTCAGTGTTTGACTGGGGGTCACCAGTTCTGGGTCTTGCACCTGGTGAAAACTGACTCCCAATTAAAAACAGAGCGGGGGTGGGGGCGATGCTGTGGCTCTGGGCTACAGCTTCCTGCCCGGTTGTCAAGATTAGGATGACTTGGGGCATGCGGGGGTGGGGGGGCATTCTGGGAAGCCCCGGCCCCAGTTCCCAGCTACAGCCCTTCCGAGGTGCAAAATGGTGCCTCTTGGTGGGTCCCCCAACTTGGGGAGTGCGGTTTATCTTTGTGAAGAAATGTACCCATTTCTCTCTCCCCTCCCTCTCTCTCTCTCTCTCTCTCTCTCTCTCTCTGTGTTTGTATGAGCACTCGAGGCCTGGTAAGTACCCAGGAAAACATGGCTACTATGGCAAAGTATTAAATAAAATCTTTAATGTGTCTTAGTGCCCTGGAGCTGCCTCTTTGGTTACCAGATTCAAGGCTGAGGTCATTGTGGGCATTCTGGCCTCTTTGGAGGACACTGTGGAGCTCAAGTCCAGGCTCAGTTTAGGGGAGACCCATCCCCTCTGTAGCCTTCATGGCCTGGTTCTTGGGGTGAGCTGGAGTGTGATGGGGTGGGGTAAGGTGGGGTGGGTGGGCTTCTGTTTCACAGACAAGAATCCCAGGCACTTCCACATTGTACATGCTGTATGCATGTTTCATGCATACAGTTTCATGCTGTATGCATGAAACTTATTGATGGGGACTTTGAACATGTAGGGGACTGTCCATGTAGGGTCCTGTCCAGGTGTTCCCCTGCCTATGTGTGCCTCGTCCATGTGGGGTCCTGCCTAAGCGGTTCCTTATCCATGTGGGTTTTGTTTATGTCGCCTGTTATTCATGTGTGGCCTGTAGTTGTGGGGTCCTGTCCTGGTGTGTAGAAGCTCTGAAGAACTCCTGCAGGGGCCAAGTCTCCCCTAGGGTGAGGTGTCAGTGTCCCCTGTTATCCCTAGGGCCTCAGGACAAGTCCTTGCCCGCCCAGGGTGCTCTGAGCAGCCCCTCCTTTCCTGGGACCTGGCTCTGAGGTGCTCTTGAAGACCTGGTGAGCAGCGCCACTTGGTCTTGAGTCTCAGGGTCTGTGGTGGCAGGAGGGGACCCATCTCCTGGACACACCCCAAAAGAAGGAGCCCATTAGGGACAGGCGGTGTTTTTCTGCTTTGAAATAAGTAGGTTGGAAGGAGCCAGGAACGGCGGGGTCTCGTTACAAAATGACTGTAATTGTGGGAAAGTTTCTCTTTCTGTGTTGAGACACATGAAACAGGCTGTACAATTTAGGGTCATCTATGGTTAGAGGAGGACTCAGCTCTGTCATCTGGGGGCACTGCCCTAGGGAGGTGGGCGAGGAACTGCAGGACAGTCAGGTGGGGTTCCGCATGTCCCCTCCCTACTCTGACAATGGAGGATGGTCACAGGAGGGGGTGCTGCTTCTTTTCTGCAAGGAGCAGGAGACTGGACATTGGGCAGTATTGGCAGGAGAAAACTTAGCCTAAGGAGCCACGGGTGCCTTGATGTGCTTCTTGCCCACTCACTCTCCCCCAGTGCTAGGTACAGGAGTCCAAAAACATGCCCCGCTGACTGGGATGAGTTGAGCACAAGGGAAGCCAGGACCAAGGGTGGGCACAAGAGATGACGGTGTGCTCATGTGACTGTGGAGGGAGAGGCTAGAGCTTCCCACTGGGGTGGGACAGCAAGGAGGGTTCCCGGGCACTTTGGCTCAACTGGGGATGTCGTGGGAAGGAGTCAGGTAGAATGGGCTGTGGAGATCCTCCTTGGAAGGCTGGTGGACTGAGCCCTGGCGGGAGGGCCCATCTTATGGAGGCTCGGGTCATGAACACTCTGCCTCCTTTTAAATCAGCTCCTATCACTTTTACCCCTTTTTCAAGCCATTAGATTGTTTTCCATTTCCCACAGAAGAGCATCCCAAGCCCATCCCAGGGATCTGCGTTCCTATCCCCCTCCCCCTCTGACTCACTCACCAGTCTCTTCCCGCTCAACTCCCTGAGTTTCCTGAACACACCCACTGGCCCCTGCCCCAGGGTCTCTGCCCTGGCTGAGACTCACTTGAGAATTAAAACATTTTGTTATTGTTGCTGTTGACTTCACTTGCATGGAGAGAAGGAATTCATCTGCTGTGCTGATTCGCTGGTTGTGATGAGGATATTTCATGATCAGTTGTTACCCCCCAGAAATTTCTTGAGCGTTTGTAATAAAAGAGCCCTCTGTCATTCTTTATCCTAACTTAGATAACTGTATGTTTCCTTTTTGCCACTTATTATCACTTGACATGACTTTCATTGATTGTGTTTTTGCTCTTATGGAAATAGGTGAGAGCAAAGAACTTGGTCTTATTTCCTGATTACCCCGGGACAAACAACTGTTGTGGCATTTGGAAATCATTCAGTATTTTTCTGAATGAAGTGGATGAATGAATTGTCTTTGATGTTGGGAAGGTCTGGCCTGGGAAAACCTGGGGAAGCCTAGTGGTGCTGCAGTGTGGCATGGTAACGCTGCTGACTACAGGAGCGGCGTCAGGAGTGTGGAGGAAAAGCACGAACAGGTGGGGGTTTAGATGGTGACTGCAGGACAGGGAGACTTTCACACTTCAAGTGACTCCTTCAGGCTCTAAGTATGATTTCACCACCAGTGTTCAGGTGTCTCCTGGAATCTGGTCCATTCCCATGCCAGCTCCTGGCTCTATAACTGCAAGCGCTCACCTTTAACCTTAACCCAAGTCACTAAGCCTTAAATGGTAGATTGTTCTTCAGAGGGAGATTAAAGTGTCTCTTTTAATATTAGTGGAGAAGATCAAAATAAAATAAAACTTGAATGTGTCAGATCTTCCCAACACCATCCGATGGACATGGCCACCTGGAACCAATAGTTTGCTAACATGCTTAGTTTTTAGTGTGAAATTCACTTTCACAGAAGTGTGGAGTCATCTGAGCAGTGGTGGTTAATTACTGATGTTCTAGGGTTTTAGTACAGTGACTGAAAGTCAGATACCATTACTGACTTGCTGGAAGCTGCTCAAATGGTCAGAAACAGGCCTAAAAAGGATGAAGAAATATTGCCCAGAACTTGGAAACAAGGGCAGAGGATGACTCTGTGTCCTTTTCTTTTTTTTAAAAAAAAATTTTTTTTTAAATTTATTTTTGACAATTACAAAAATGTTCATGTTTGGGTTTAAAGCCGTACAGTGTCCTTTTAATGCCATAACAGAGCCTTGCTAAGAGGCTCATTCAGGATTATGATTATGTAAATTTCAAGGGAAATATGCCTTTGTTTCAATTTACTATTCATGAGGACTCAGACTATGAGGTCATGTGAGTTTAGAGAGAATAAGTCACAAATAACTCTTTGTCAAGTAAAGATGCAAATAGTTTGACTAAAAAGATAACCCTGAATATCACAGTTTCATTGTATCAGAGAGGCTCAGTTTTGTATGTAACATGGTATAATACATAGGATGCTCTTGTCCCCTTAAGTAACTCAATTCACATGGAAATTCTTACCTGAGGTGATGGTATTCTATATTAGGAGTGGAAATCTGGCGATCATGAAGCCATGGAGGTAGACCTTCCTGAATGGGATCTATGACCACATAGATATCACTTGCTGTTGTGAGAGGGGTAACTCCTGCTGGTACGATGTGTACCCCCCATCAGTGCTTTCCAGTTCTTTAGCTGGGATGGTCTCATGTGTTCTGACACATGCTTGCTAGGGGTTGCTGTGGTGCTTACATCTTTTATACCAGACTTTTGGCCTCAGTGCTTGCACATTTTAAATTTTGGTGCTCACTGGGGGTCGAGCACTATTTTTGCTTGCACACATGTGGCTGTGTGACAGAGAGCACACATTATTGGGACATGGGAGGAAGAACCTGGTGGCAGAGTTGTTGGGCGTGTGCTGAGGCATTTGGGCAGCACAGGGACTAGATCTCATGGTCCTGTGCTTGCAAAGCAACTGTTTGGCCACTGAGCCAACTCTGGGGCCACTATGTACTTCCAAAGGGGACCCTAGGAACATCTCCCAGTTGCGGGCGAGGAAATGGCAAGTAGGTGACCCTCCATGCACCAGCAATGGACTGCTCTAGACATGGATTTGCATCTTGAACTTCCCTGTATCTAGAACTGTGAGAAACCAAATGTATGGAGTGGCTCAGTTGATGGTATTTTGCTAGAATAGTCTGAAGACACTCAGCTCCCATATGTCAATGTTCTTCCCCAACTGATTCTACATCTCTTTTCCACAGAGGTGCTGGGAAGCAGCTTCAATTGCCAACCTGTGGGGTTCCTCACGGATGAGGTATGAAATTGAATCCAAGTTTCTAGAATTTTTTAAAGGATGCTTTGAAAGAGAAAATAGAGTTGCATGAATGATCTCTCCACAAACAGATCTACAAAATGATCTCAGTATTATCTATTATATATATATATTAGATTATATAAGATGTCATTTATTCCCCTACCTTCAGCCCATTGTTATTTTTGCCTGTATATATGGAGAGACTGTTATTTCAATTCAAGTGTGACCAATCATTGGATTCTGTTTATTCATTTCGGGTTTTCTTTTAATAAATTGTCTTTTTTTTTGGGGGGGAGGAACACCAACAGGTGCTCAGGGCTTACTCCTGGCTCCGTGCTCAAGGGTCACTCCTGGCAGTACCTTGGGGGACCATATGCAGTATCAGGGATCAAACTGGAATCATTAGTGTGCACGGCAAATACCTTAGCCCCTGTGCTATAGCTCTCCAGCCAATGAATTATGTTTAAGTCATGAAGTACGTGACCTACCAACAAAGTCCGACTCAGAATCTACTGAACTAGCTTGAGTTTGGTGTGTACATCACCTTCATCTAGAACTTTTGACCTAGCTGGCGTGATTGACTTGTGGGACAGTGGTGTGGGCTCGGGATAAGGAGCGCTATCTTTTAATATCTGACATCCACTAGGATACAGGTAGTCATTGTAGAGCTGCTGTCTGGTATGAAACAGAGCTTTAGCCACATATGTGTTCCATAGTCCCTTGTATTAGGAACTGGTACCCCACTGGAGGCACCTCAATTCTACCTCAGATCTAGTTCATACAGTTTTACTGAAGATGTAAGTAACTTTAGTTTGTACTTGAACAACAGGGACTGGAACTTCCTGGGTCTCTTCTATAGGGACTTTCTTATAGACAAAGTGATTTTCACAGGCATTATCAATAAATACAGCCTGATAAATAAATGTATACAAATGATGCATTTGCTCTTACTATATTCTTTTTTTTTTGGGGGGGGGATGTGTGGTTTGGAGAATACCTGGTGATGCTAAGGGGTTATTCCTGGCTCTCCAATCAGGAATTACTCCTGGCAGTGCTCAGGGGACCATCTGTGATGCCCTGGAGTTGGCCGTGTACAAGACAAATGCCCTAACTGCTCAGGCCCCATTCTCTTCCTATTTTCTAAGTCATACTGGCCTCTTTCTAGCATGTGCTACTGTAAGGATGCAGCAGAGTCCTTATGCCAAATATGTCTTCATCCACTATGATACTGTTGAGGGTTCTGGCTAACAACAAGCTGACAGACATTGTGTTTGGGAAAGTCAAAGTTGTAAGATGATTTTTAACCCGGAAGTTGGGTTTGATGTCCCTATTATTTCCAGGGGCAGCTGGACCTAATGCCTGGTGGGGAGTGGTGGTGTGAACTTCCCTTAAGGATGGATACGGAGAATTTACCTGTCTTACACACCCCTGAGAGATGTGGAACAAATGACAGAAAAAAAAGTTTGTGGCAAAGGGGGAAACATTTCATGTGAAAGTTGGAAATAAGGATCAAAGCTGACTCCAGGCCTTTCTATGCCACCCCAGGAAAATGGTTTGGCAGAGTCATTATTCCAGAGGCAATCCCTGGGGGCTTTTCTGGAATCCCACACTAAGACTATTCTTTTTTATCATTCTATTTTGAGGAGCCACATCCAGGGCTGCTGAGTGGACCCAGAGGGTCCAGGGATCAAACTCAGGATCTTGACACATAATGCAGGTCCTCCCCCATTGAGCCTCACTCTACTCCCCCATCCCTCTAGCTTTGATGTGGCTGGGATGGGGAGGGTGGGGAGGGTGGGGAGGGAGGGCTACAGCATCCAAGCTCCATTTTCCATTTTGTCATGTTTGAAGTCAAAATGATTTTCTGTTCACCTTTGAGTATGATCCTTGTTTTCCTAAAATCATTCTGAAACAGAAACGAAGTGTGAAGCAATAAGTCGAGTAGACGGGGCTTGCCCTCAGTCAGTGAACTTCAGGTCCTGCAGCTGCATGACAGGGCAGCCAGGACTGGAGACGGCGAGGGCCTGAGACCAAGTTGGGGATCCAAGGGGAGTTGATTTGAGGAGGAGAAGATTGGAGCTGTTTGTTTGGGGAGGGGGTGGCTACAACGGTGTGGAGTAACTGGGCATTAATTAAGATTTGTGGGTGAGCTCACAGACAGAGTCTGGTCTGAGAGTAGCTCATCCTGAGATGAAGAGGAACAGGCCAGCTTCTTACCTATGCACCCCTCCCCCACAGACTCTCCACTTTCCCACAGGGGCACCCATCACTTAATGATGGTGCTGTCATCTGAAAATGAGTGATTGGGCCATGGGTTGAGGCATGGATATCGTGGGGTGTAACAACACGGATCTAGAGGACCGAATGCATACAGAAAACATGATGCATCATGCCAATTTTCTATGTGCCTGCCTCCTGGCTCACCTTCCAAAACGCTCCTCACATGGTGCCTTTTCCAGGAGCAGCCTCTTTGGGGGGTCCATGTGGAGGAAAATATGACCCCTGGGGATGGGATGGAAACTGCCACTTGGAAACAGGTAGATCAGCTGTTTGGTGACCCGTGACCAGATGCTACTGCTTGCATTCACCACCTGTGGAATTTGAACACATGCACACTGAGATCCGTGATTGCCTATGATGTCCACCAATGCAATGATATGGATTGGTGCAGTACATGGGAGCACTGGAACGTGAACTTTGCAACACGAAACTTGCCTTGAGAGTGTTTTTATCCTCATCCTCACTCCTTTTGGGTCTCACAAACACTCAAACATATGTGTTCATGACACAGATACATGAGCACACACATGTACTCATAGACATACATGTATACATACACACATGAGGATATTTCTGCTATCATGTTCAAGACCACAGAGAAGGTCTTTCAGTAGAAGAGAGCACAGGGACTTGGCTGTGATGGCTGCAGTTTTGGGATTCCGACTGTCTTGTGAGTATTCTACCATGAGGCCAGGCCACAGTTAGTGAGGGCTCCCCCGTCCCACCTGACCATACCAAAGGAGAGGAAGGGGCTGAGGGAACACAGGAGTAGCTTTCCAAGCAGGCAGGGCCATGAAGGCCAGCAACAACACTTGTCCTAGCAGATCCTCACATGTTGGAATATAGGCCCCCAAGGAAGTCAAGGTTGGCCCCATGTGTTCCTCTGAATCCCAAAGGTGCTTGATTGGCTACCAGTGAAACATCTGGATATAGACTGCACCTCCCTCTGTCTCCACTGTTGGAGGGTACAGGGGTGACATGGGTACCAGCCAGGTACAATGCCACCAAATAGCCCTGTGGTCAGGGCACCTTCTCTTCAACGTTACGTGAGTTCATTTTCTCTCCCCACCTATTTCATCTGGTCATCCAATCTAGCAATACAGTCAGTTAAGCAATTTATGAGTGAGTCCTGGATGTTCTGCATTGGCAACTGTGGATTCAGTGAATGTGGTAGTTTGCTGGGCTTTGATGGTGTCTCCCTGCTCCTTCAGAAAGAACAGAATAATTTTGAAGAGGATGAAGGCCAGTGGGACTTTGTACGCTTTTGCGGTTGCTGGGGTAGAATTTTGGAGCCAATTATCGGTTACATGATCAAGTTCTAGTCCTGGGTAATGGGCAGGTGTGACTGGGAATGCTGCCCTACCTGTGGGCTTCAGTGCTTTTTCTGGAAAATGGGAATGAGGACTTCTGTTGTAAGAGTTACAGTAATGGGAGGGTCACGATTGTTGTTTGTTAGGAAGTTTGCTGGGTGGGAAGGTGGAGCTGTCCCAGCAGGCCTTAGGAGGCCAGAGAGAAGAGAGAGAAAAAGAATGTGTCCGCCTTTGACTTCCCTCAGAGGAGACCCAGTCAGCCAAGCTAGGAAGGAGGTGGGGCTTGGGTACCCCAAGGGAATAGTCTGAGGTAGAGGTACTTGTGGGGCAAGAGCTGCCAGGAATAGAAAGAGCACGACCCCTCACAAATCCCTCAGCTGTGGACACACTACTCTTGGTTGTTTGAGGAGATACCCCCTTGAACCTGATTCCATTAGTCATGAATTGTTGGAGTTGGAAAGCCTGCCTCAACTGGTCCTGACTCTGGTGCGGGGAACAGATGAGTGTCAGCAGGGCCTACTGCTCCCATGCTGTGCAGGGGCACGGATGAAGTGTCTGGGTTCTAATGGAAGCCTCCACCTTTACCTTAGCTGCAATGGAGAAAATCTAGTCAGAAAAGGGGTCAACTGGTGATCTGGCTTGCTGTGGTCATATCTGAACTAAAACCAGACCTCAGTTTTCAGACAGACCCCAACACCCCAGACACCTGCAAATAGTGATTTTTCTTTCAGTGTTCTGGAAAGAGATTGTGTGAGGGTAGAGTCAGCATTTAAAAGAAGCTGTTTGTTGCCTTGGCTCAATTCAGTGCATATTGATTGAGAAATATAGATAAAGAATCTTGGTGACAGATAGTTGAATAAAAGATTCAAGTTGCAGAATAATGCATGTGGGAATCTTTCCTCACTAATGTATGCAAATACATAAAGTGCTGGAAGGTTGCTTGACAAGCCATCGACAAGATTGAGAGTAAAGGGAATTTAAAGTTGTTTTTCACTCTATAGTCACTTTTCCAGAACCCTCAGATATTTTTTGAAAGGATGATTTATTGGAAAATTCAGGCAATATTTGCTGTATCTGAGGCTCCTCAGAAAACAAAAGCAGCCAGTGCTAAATGCTTCTGTTGAATCTGAGAGGGAAAGAGGAGATGTTCTGAAGTTTTCTCTTTTGCTTGCCAACCCCAATTCTAAATCCTGACCCCATCACTGCTATTTGATAATTTCTTCCCTCATTGTGGGTTTCATTGTTGGCAATTTTTTTTTACTCAAGCCTTTCTTTGACAAAACCATTCTTGGCATGGCAGTGAAGCAGTTTTGACACCATTTTCACATGCAAGGGCCAGAATCCAGATCAATAGAAATTCAAAAAATGAGAGAGGAAACTTCTGGTGATTTTTTCTTAGGATATTTTTCCCTTCTGTTTCTTTTCAGATGCTTTTTCATCCCATGCGTCCTTTGTTTTCCACCTGTGCGGCTTGTTCTCAAGTACTTTGATTAAAAAAAAAATCAAGCTACTATATTGGCATCAGACAATCCCGAATGTAGTTTTCTTAAAAGTAGTTTCCTCACTCAACTATTCTCTATTGATAAACCTATAATAGCCAAGTGTTTCTGTCAGAGGATTGGTAACTTCAGATGCAGTCAGAACTCTAGTAAATGTTAAATATCAAGCTCTATTCTCTGTGGGATCTGCTGATATTTGGCATCAAACACAGCTTCTCTTGCTCTGCAGGGCCTCCACAAATTGCCTGCAGCCTTCTTCAAGCTCTCAGATTCTGCCTGGAGCAACTGGGTAATTAATTCCTAAGACACTAAGTGGGTGACGGAGGCTGAGAATCAGCCCACAGCCGGGCCTGAGCAGTGAGGGCCTACTCCCAGCGTGTTCTTAGCACCCTCTTCCTAGGGCTGTTTGGAGCTCCTTGTTCACCTCCGCCACTGGACTCTCTTCTCTGCCTCCACCATCAGGCCTTCCCGTTTTCCTGAATGGGTCTTGCCTCCTTTCTCTCTCAATGGCATTGCCAGAGGGCAGCCAACACCTCAAGACCAGTTCAGCCTCTCCCAGGATGACTCAAAAAGGAGCAAGATGGGTGTTGCCGTGTCTGAATGAACCTCCACAGCTTCCGTAAGGTTTGCCCATGTGACAACTTGGCTGCTGCTCAAATAGTTAATAAGCGTAGTTAGTAAGTGTAGAAAGGAAATCACATGCAGGGATGCAGAGAAAGGGAGTGGAGGTAGCTGGTCTGTTTGAGGGTTGACAGTCCCCGCGGGTCCCCTCAAGCATCTGGCATAGGGAAGCCCGTGTCCGTCCTGCACTGGCGAAAGCAACATGGCTGAGGAAAACTATCTCCATGAGGGCTGTTAGTCTGCCTGGGAGCCAGAGGACAAGAATCCCAAATCGTCTTTCTCCTCCTTCTAGGCTTGTTCACCCATCCAGGAGGAGACACTGCCTGTGTGACTGGGAGCATGCTGGGGCTGGACATTGGGATCATGTGCCAGGCCTGTAAGCCTGGGTGACAAGCTGTGTCTGCCTTCGTGCTCTGCTTCCTGCTCTCACTCAGGGGCTGGGAGACCCTTGCAAGAGAAATGGGCTAGTCAGAGGGATGGGAGCTGATCAGGCCAAGTCAGCCTGTGGGGAGGAAGCTGGGGTCAGCCTGGGAGGACAGATGGTCTCTGCCTATCCTCACCTCCCCTTCTTTCTCTCTCACACCCTGGTTTGAAGGGCAGTAAGCAGAGAGAATCACTGTAGTGCTGGCAACCCACATGGTGGTAGAGACCTGGGGTCCTGTCCATTGTCTTGGCCATCAGAGAGTCCTGAGTTACCTCTTCTAGGCTCTGTGGTCCTTGTTGCATGGGGTGGACTGGTTCTGACCCTTGGCTGGTACTGGAAGCCAAGCCCTCCATTTTCAGAGACCCCTGGACTGCTTCTGAGTGACCAGTAGTGGGCTTCCATGCACTCTACCAACAGCAGGCAGAGCTGCCCTTTTCTAGAGCTGTGGGGGCACAGGGGGCACCAGGGCCTGCTGGGGTTGATGAGACATTCAGCACCTTTAGGCACCTGAGGTCTATCCCTGACCCTTTACTTTAAAAAGAAAAACATCAGTGTCAGCAAGGACAGCAGAACCTTGAATAAGGCAGTGGGGTGGAGTGGGGGGGAGGCAGTGGTTGTAAGGGGTACTGACCTCCACCAGTTGAAAAATCTGAGTTTATCTTTAATGCCCCACACACTTCATTGGAATTGTCCTTGGTGCTCGACGGGGATTGGTTCATTTCTCATGTCCTGCTTAGCAGAAGCCAGAGATGCTCAAAACCCTGCTCTAGTTGCTGGTCACCCATAGTTAGTTGAATCTGTCAATGCAGAAACCAAAGTTAAACCAAATGCACATAGACATACAATCCAGGTCTTTCCAGTCTGGATGGCCAAAGGGTTTATCTACTCCGGTTGTACAAGAAAGGCCCCAAGTCCACTGTTCTGAGGCCTGCGTTTGCAAGCGTCAGGTGTCATCACTGTTCTTTTCTGACCATCTCGGCTATGCTTGACTTCATTCTTGGCAGAGAGAGAGAGAGAGAGAGAGAGAGAGAGAGAGACAGATAGAGAGAGAGAGAGAGAGAGAGAGAGAGAGAGAGAAAGAGGAGGTCATACTGCATGACCTGAGGCCAGATCAGGAAAGCACTGAACGAACACAGAGAAAGTTTTCCTCTTCCTCCAAACATATACTATTAATGCCATGCCTGTTTTTGGGGTTTGTTCAGTTTTGGGAACCATATCTGGCAGTGCTCAGGGCTTGCACTTGACTCTGTGCTCAGGGGTCACTCCTGGCAGGGGTCAGGAAACCACAGGGGTGCTGGGAATCCTGCCCATTTTGGCTGTGTGCAAGGCAAATACCTTTATTGCTGTACTATTGCTCTGGAACCAGCAATATTTTATAAAAAATTATTATAAAATGGAATCTTTTTTGATGAAAGTGTATTTTAACAACTTTAAAAAAATAATAAAGGCAACATATAAAAATAATGAAGGGACAAAGGAGAATGTATAAATGAAACAGAATCTTGCCATTTAAGGGTAGACACGGATATTTTGTTATATATTTTTTTTTCTAGTTACATGTAGGCAATACATATATGTACGATTTTATTTAGATTTATAATTTGTTGTGCATGTGATTTTGTATAGCCACAGCTTTCCCTTTAATATAGTATAGCTATATTTCTGTGTCATTAAGGCATCATGAAAAACACTATCTTGAAATGGTGCCTGTTTATTCCATCTTATGGATGCACTATAATTAATTTAACCATCCCCATAGCTCATGAGGTGCCCGAGAGGGATGGTGGGTTCTAGCCCTGGCCCACCACCCCAGCAGAGCCTCGCAACAAGCCAGACGACCCCCCACTCCATGAGGGCCTCCATTTTCCACATCCGGACTTCTCTCTCGTCAGACCTCCACCCAGCAGACCAGCCTATCAACGCCCGGCTCATCGAGTTCCACCCTGCAGCAGTCTTTCTTAAATCCGGCTCAGGTATGCCGGTCCAGAGACTCGCAGACATGGGGCAGAGCTGCTACTGGCTCTCCCTGTGACCAGCCGCTCATGAGGCGCCCGGGAGGGATGGTGGGTTCTAGCCCTGGCCCACCATCCCAGCAGAGCCTCGCAACAAGCCAGAAGACCCCCCACTCCATGAGGGCCTCCATTTTCCACATCCGGACTTCTCTCTCGTCAGACCTCCACCCAGCAGACCAGCCTATCTTAGAGATGCCTACAAGAGTATGCTACCTGCACGGCAGAGCCTGGCAAGCTACCCGTGTTGTATTTGATATATATGCCAAATACCAGTAACAATTATAGACCTCATTCCAGAACGGATTGAGGCTCTTTATGTTCCTGGAGCAAGCAGATGCCTTGGGCTCTACTAGCATGAGACAGGACATATGGAGATGTTACTGGCGCCCGCTCGAGCAAATCGAAGATGAACGGGAAGACAGTGATACAGTGACAGTGATTTCCATATTGCCAGACAAAGATGGTAGAGCCAATGTTTTGCAACCTTGTATAAAGCTTCCATGAACATCTTTGTGAATGAATACAAGTTTCTGACTTAATCCTGCTAATGGATTGCCAGTGGGTTATTGCCAGGTAGAAGAGTATAAACTCCTTTTTAAGGTTCTTTATCTTTATCCTGTTCACAAAGTTTCTTTTCAGAGCAGCCTTTCAAAGGCAGACAGGAAAGGTGCAGCTCTCTCTCTCTCTCTCTCTCTCTCTCTCTCTCTCTCTCCTCCTTCTCTCTCTCTCCCTCCCTGCCTCTCTCTCTCTCTCTCTCTCTCTCTCTCTCTCTCTCTCTCTCTCTCTCTTTTGCTTTTTGCATCACACCAGCAATGCTCAGGGGTACTCCTGGCTCTGTACTCAGGAATTACTCCTGGCAGTACTCAGGGGACCATATGGGATGCTGAGAATCAAATTCAAATTTGCTACATGAAAGACAATGTACTATCACTATCACTGTACTATCAATGTACCCCCCGTGCCCCCGTACTATCACTCTGGCCCCTGTAGCTCTGGTTTTTTTTTTTTTAGCGTTTTTGGCAAAAAAAAAAAAAGCAAATGCTCACACCCGGCAATGCTCAGGGGTTTCTCCTGGCTCTGCACTCAGGAATTACTCCTGGCGGTGCTCGGGGACCATATGGAATGCTGGGGATCGAACCCATGCCAGCATAGGCCGGCCGCGTGCAAGGCAAACGCCCCTACCCGCTGGGCTATAGCCCCGGCCCCAGCTCTCGTTATTTTTTCTTGTTGTTGTTGCTTGAACAACATTTGGGAGTTGCCCCCCTGCAGGATCCAGGGTCGCGCCATGCTGTGCTGAGAGCTGTGAGGGTGGGCTGCTCTGATCTGGATCCTGTTTCTGGCAGGGGGAGAGGTTTGGTTTGATTTGGGGGCCACATGTGGCTGTTCTCAGGGCTGACTCCTGGTGGACCCGGCTCAGGGAGCCTGTGTGGTGCCGGGATGGAGCCTGGTGCGGCCAGCAAACGGCACTGGGGATGGTGGGGTGCTTAGGGGGGCCTCTGTGCTGTCTTTTTCATGTGCCTTTTCCTGAGGTAAGGAGAGAGACCAAGACTTGACTGGTTGCTTAAAGAGTTCAGGCCCCAAAAGCAGAACAAACATGACTGAGTCCTGGAAGTTTCCTTTCAGTCCCACTCTGTGGAAACAATT
Source organism: Cryptotis parvus (assembly GCA_021461705.1). Classification (NCBI taxonomy): domain Eukaryota; kingdom Metazoa; phylum Chordata; class Mammalia; order Eulipotyphla; family Soricidae; genus Cryptotis; species Cryptotis parvus. Next base: position 26,579 of record JAJIBD010007107.1, on the reverse strand, counting down.
TAGCATGCCTCTTTTCAGAACTTTCCACACTCTTGACTTCATAAAGTCTTTATTAAAGTCTTTCTTTTAGTGCCTTTCAGGTGTTTAGGCTTTAAAAGATTTGTATCTCAGGTAAAAGAATATCAGCGTGGTAGGTACAGATGTGGACCCCGTATCCCAGCAGCTGATCTTCCTGGCTTCTCTCTGCTCCTGACCAGTAGCTGTCATGTCCTGGGCACACTCTGGCCAGACCTGAAGGGCTGCGCTCTGCCCCACCCCCCGCCCCCACAGTGAACTTATCACTGCGTACATGGCTGTAAGAGTGTGGGCTCCGTGCAGGCTGTCCTGAGGGTGTCTAGAGAAAGTGTGGGTTTTCTGAGGCGACTTTTGTCTTTCTTTCAATTTCAGGGGACCACCCCCACCCCGCCCCCGCTGCCCTGACTAACTGTGGAGTTCAAAGTCTCAGGGGTGAAGTAAATTCTGAGTGCTGGATACATGGAACGTGATGTTTCTCAAATTCAAATTTATTTCTTATAAAAGCCCATAAAAAAGATTTGTAGAAACGTCTTAGCTGCAGGACACGCAGAACAGCCATCCGCCCGGTCTCTGTCTGGATGCTGACAAGTGTAACCGGAAAGAGTCCCTCTGGGGACAAGACATTCTTTGCAAAGCTCAGCACAAGTGTCCTCCTGGGGCACTTGGCTCCCGGGACCACTCCGGGCCAGAGTCAAGCATCAGGTCTTCCAGAACCTTCTTCTCTCTCTCTCTTCTTTCTTTCTTTCTTTCTTTCTTTCTTTCTTTCTTTCTTTCTTTCTTTCTTTCTTTCTTTCTTTCTTTCTTTCTTTCTTTCTTTCTTTCTTTCTTTCTTTCTTTCTTTCTTTCTTTCTTTCTTTCTTTCTTTCTTTCTTTCTTTCTTTCTTTCTTTCTTTCTTTCTTTCTTTCTTTCTTTCTTTCTTTTCTTTCTTTCTTTCTTTCTTTCTTTCTTTCTTTCTTTCTTTCTTTCCTTCCTTCCTTCCTTCCTTCCTTCCTTCCTTCCTTCCTTCCTTCCTTCCTTCCTTCCTTCCTTCCTTCCTTCCTTCCTTCCTTCCTTCCTTCCTTCCTTCCTTCCTTCCTTCCTTCCTCTTCCTTCCTTCCTTCCTTCCTTCCTTCCTTCCCTTCCTTCCCTCCCTCCCCTCCCTCCCCTCCTCCCTCCCTCCCTCCTCCCTCCCTCCCTCCCTCCCTCTCTCCCTCCCTCCCTCCCCCCCTCCCTCCCTCCCTCCCTCCCTCCCTCCCTCCCTCCCTCTCTCCCTCCCTCCCTCCCTCCCTCCCTCCTCTCCCTCCCTCCCTCCCTCCCTCCCTCTCTTCCTCCCTTCCTTCCTTCCTCCTTCCTTCCTTCCTCCCTTCCTTCCTTCCTTCCTTCCTTCCTTCCTTCCTTCCTTCCTTCCTTCCTTCCTTCCCTTCCTTCCTTCCTTCCTTTCTTTTTTCTTTTTTTCTCTTCCTTTTTCTTTCTTTCTCTCTCTCTCCTCCCTCCCTCCCTCCTCGTTCCTCCCTACCTCTCTTCCTTCCTCCCTTCCTCCCTCCTCCCTCCTCCCTCCCTCCCTCTCTTCCTCCCTTCCTCCCTTCCTCCCTCCCTTCCTTCCTTCCTTCCTTCCTTCCTTCCTTCCTTCCTTCCTTCCTTCCTTCCTTCCTTCCTTCCTTCCTTCCTTCCTTCCTTCCTTCCTTCCTTCCTTCCTTCCTTTTGTTCTTTCTTTCAAAAAAACTTTTTTGGACCACATCTTGCAAAGCTCAGGCCTCACTGCTGTCTCTGTGCTCAGAAATCGCTTCTGATGAACTTGGGGAACACCTGTAATGCTGAGAATGGAACCTGGGTTGGCTGCATGCAAGGCAAGCGCCTCCCCATTGTCCTATCTCTCCTTCCAAATCTTTCCAGATCCTTCTCCTAGGAAACAGAGGAAGAGTGTGTTCTCTTGTGTTCCTTGTACCTGGGTGCAGCAATGAACATAGGTTATCATGGCTGATGGTCAGAGGGCCCTGTAGGGCCTGCAGCGACTCCTTATGTGGCCCTGCAACCCTGTGCCGCCTCTCAGTTTCCCATTCTTCATCTATAAGGTGGGCTGAAGATTCCCTACCACGCATCTCGTTTTGAGCCAGCATCGAAAGATCCTATGTTGGAAATGGAGCCGCAGGCTTAGGGGGCTGCTGGCTGCTTCCCTGACTTGAACATGGAGTGAGAACCATGAACTGAGCTTCCGCCCCAGCAAAGGGCAGAGGCCACAGCAGGGCCCACCCTGGTTGTTTCTGACAGAGGCTTTCTGTGGGGAGCATGTCCTGGGGCACAGAGAGGTTTGCTTGTTCCCCCAGAGGTGCTCAGAGGGTGCTCACAGGCAGGCATGATGTGGGGCTGCTGCAGGTGGCGAAGACGTGTCCTTCCCTGGAGAAGCCCTTCACCCTTCACCGCCCTCTCTAAATCCCTCAGAAGGCTCTGGTCAGCTTCCAGAGATTCCTTGGTTGCCTGGGTGTTGGTGGGGCCACTGCAGAAACCCTAGTTGTCACAGGGATAGAGTAGGTAGGGAGAAATGGAGGCCAGGGCACTGCCAGCCTGAAGGGTTGTCACCTATCTTCTGGCTGTGACTTTCATGTCTTTGCAGGTAACTGATGGGATGGATGAAAGCAGATGCTCCTTGGGTGATTCTGGGGCGCAGGTAGCCTGAGCACACACTGCTGTCTCTACTCCAGCCCTGTGAAGGGGCCAGGTACAGCCAATGTTCCGCGTCACAGCCATGGTCTGTGCTATGTGAGGCCCAAGACGGCAATTTGCAGGCTGGCTGAGGGGCCTTGAAGCTGGTATGGTCAGATGGGCTGTGGCCCTCAGCTCAGCAGCAAGTAAAGGGCCTTGATCTATGACCAGTGGGAGTCAGACCTTTGGTAAGAAGGGCCCACTGACCCCCTGAATTGCTCTTGGAGCCCACCGACCCCCCATTTTCAGAACTAGGCACACACTATCATTTTTCCCAGTTGCTCCCAGCACAAAGAAGAGTGACTGTTTACTAGGTTGTCTAAAGTTTTCTTCAAGGAAACCTCTCACCCATGCTTTTAGGCGTGGCACTTGGCTGCTGGGAACAGACACAGTTTATTTTGCAGAGAAAACAGTTTTGCAAGAGGTTCCCACAATTATGGTCTGAGGGAGGGTCCCTGCCAGCTTTTCTTAGTCACTTGGGCTTACGAGGAAGGTGGTTTTTGTGTGTGTGCATGTGTGTATTTTCTTTCTTTTTTTTCTTCATTTGAAAAAAAATCCGAAAGCCAGAGGCACCAGGAGCAGGCACACATGGGTAATTACCCCAAGTCAAGGAGACAAAAGTTCTGCTCGTCAGCACTTCTCAGAGCCTCTGCAGGTGGCTGATGGCTTTTGGTGGAATGTCACCAGAATACCCAGGCAGAGAGGTGAGTCAGAAATCCTTAGGTCACCTGTGGTTTTCTTTCATGGTTTTGCTGTGACTCTTGACTTGTTTTTACTTAACAAGAAAAACAGGTGTCAGGGGCGGCTGGTGGTGCTGCCCTGCTCCCGTGCAGCTGGTCAGACTCACAGGCGGCTCCAGGGTGGCTGGCACTGAACAGATCACAGAGAACAAGGGGAAGCCCAGGCCTTAGCAGGGAGCGCCCTTGAGCACCCACTCAGAGCCTTCCAGTGTCGATGCCATCTTTTGAGGATCTATCTTGATCCATCTCTTGAGGAATTTGAGTTGCATCCTGGTAGTATCAGCCTCCAAGACCTCTGGGAGACCTCTGGGCTGCTGCACCTTTGCTCCCATTATTATTAGTTCTGGGGTCACACCAGCAGTTCTCAGGGCTTACTCCTGCTCTGTTTAGCAGTCACTCCTGGTGTGCTAGGGGGGACCCTCTGGGGTGCCGCGTGCAAGCAGGGAGCCCCTCCTGTGCCCCGTGTTTCCATCTTGACTTTGTGTCCCTCTGTGTTGTCCATGAACGGACAGTGCTCACCCCTGAGTTCTGCTGCTTTGGGGGTGGGAGAGACAAGCAGCTCCTCTGCCCAAACCTCCCTATGGACTTTCTTCCCACCAGGCTGGGCAGACCAATGAGATACTTCCGATTTCTATTGCTACTAACTCAAATCCTGTGCAAGGCCCTCACCCAGCCGCAGGCACTTTTGAGAAAGCTCATGTCTGCTGCCTCCTTGGGCTCATGTCAGCTTGGCTGTAAATACTTTCAGCAGAGAGACAATCTGGCTCTGACCGCATCTCTGAGATTCACAGGGATGAAAGAGGAAGGTGATGCCGGCTCGGGTCTCAAGTCCTGCATCTGGAAGTGGCTGGGATCTGCCAAGAAAACAGATGGAAAGTCATGTTCTCTGGGAAGGAGGGGTAGCCCCAAATGCCCTCCTGTTATCCCACCTTTCCTGTGTCGGTGTCTCGCTGTTTTTGAGAGCATCATGGGTGTGGGGTGTTAGCCTGCACCTGGGTCCCTTCATGGTAGCAGTGCTGAGGACCCTTCTCTCTCCCCACCGAGCCAGGCCCCAAGGCACTGGGACTGGAAATAGTGGGGCGCTGGGAAGGTGACTCTTGGAAAGTTGGGAGCTTTAGGACTTGTGGGTTGACCATGTCTTTGCAGCAGGCAGGAAACAACCAGGTGGCCTGTGAGTCAGACCTGCAGGTTTTAGAACAAATGTCTGTGAATCTGTTCCTGAGGGAGAAAGCTGGAGCGCTCTGTACCTGCTGAGGAGACTCAGTACAGTCTCCCAGCGGGGCCATTAATCTCTGCCTGCGGTAACCCCGGGCGCCTGCATACCTGGCATGATAGTTTACCTGTGCTTGGGTGAACCCATTTCCTTCTTTGGGGAGGCAGGAGGAGAGCAGTGAGGAATACCTGCCTGTGCACGCCTTCTAGCCCCCTAGTTAAGGGGAGGTACCAGACAGAGTCAGCAAGAGGGTCAGCAGTCGGTTCAGCTACGGTAGAGGGGTGACAGAAGGGATTTCTGGCCTCCTTGCCAAGGCCTGGGCAGTAGGAGCAGGGAGGGAACCCCGGTCGGGTGTCCGTGAGCAGTGAGGGGTGGGAAGTTCTAGCCATGATGTGCCCTGGCTTGGGGATAAGTGATTCTTCCTCCAGCATATCCTTGCTAGGACAGTGCAACCTCATGAGAACATGACTCAGTTCCCACCAGATGCTGCCCTTGTGGCAAACAAGTGATTCCTTCAGTCTTTGCGTTTGCCACATGGAGGGGTGAGCGGGGCCCAGGGCAGCTTCAGGGATGACTGTGCGGGTGTGGGCTGCTGCAGGTGTGTGTGGAGGCAGGCTGAGGTCCTGCAGGAGCCACTCAGGAAGTGTCCCCGACTTGACCAGCATGGCTTGAAAGGCCATTTGCACCACAAATGAGAGGAGAGCACCGGGGCTGGCCACAGGGGTGTGCAGGAGATGCTCCATGCTTCCTGTAGTTTCAGGGTGCTCAGACACACAGTGCTGCTCAGCGACCAGCAGTCCCAGCTCAGAAGGCCCCTGTAAAAAGGACCCAACCCCGGCTTTGCTCTTCAGCTGGGAGCTCTTTGTTGCTGGTCTGCCCACCCTTACTTCCTTTCCTGTCAGAGACCAAGTGTGGACACAAAGCATGAGGGGCTGGTCTCAGAAGAGGGATCTCTAGGAGGAAGATCCCACGAAGCAATGGGTGCCCACCACCCTTTCTCTGGCATATCCGTTTCCAGTGAAGCCAAGGCAGGCGGAGGGAGCTCTGGTCCCTGGCCTGCCCCAGCTCCCGGCATCCCTCCCCCTTCCTCCTTCCTCCTGTCCTATGACCACGACCTCCTTCCTTCCTTCCTTCCTTCCTTCCTTCCTTCCTTCCTTCCTTCCTTCCTTCCCTTCCTTCCTTCCTTCCTTCCTTCCTTCCTTCCTTCCTTCCTTCCTTCCTTCCTTCCTTCCTTCCTTCCTTCCTTCCTTTCCTTCCTTCCTTCCTTCCTTCCTTCCTTCCTTCCTTCCTTCCTTCCTTCCTTCCTTCCTTCCTTCCTTCCTCCCTCCCTCCCTCCCTTCCTTCCTTCCCTTCCTTCCTCCCTCCCTCCCTCCCCCTCCCTCCCTCCCTCCCTCCCTCTCTTCCTCTCTTCCTCCCTCCCTCCCTCCCTCTCTCTTCCTCCCTCTCTTCCTCCTCCTCCCTCCCTCCCTCCCTCCCTTCTTTTCCTTCCTTCCTTCCTTCCTTCCTTCCTTCCTTCCTTCCTTCCTTCCTTCCTTCCTTCCTTCCTTCCTTCCTTCCTTCCTTCCTTCCTTCCTTCCTTCCTTCCTTCCTTCCTTCCTTCCTTCCTTCCTTCCTTCCTTCCTTCCTTCCTTCCTTCCTTCCTTCCTTCCTTCCTTCCTTCCTTCCTTCCTTCCTTCCGTCCTGTTTTCTCCATAACAAATGACTGCCCCTCTACAAATGGCCGCCCTGTGAGACCATTCAGGCCCGCTGTTGCGGAGAATGGCATCTTCACAGGAGCTTCCTGGGCAATGTCCTCCTTGAGCAGCTCTGAGGCTGTTCCTATGGGAGGCCACTCTTGTCCTATCCCGGCTTCTCTCGCTGGGAAATGAGACTCCCTCAGACTCACACAAGACCTTGGAGAGAATGGAGGTGCCCACTGCCCCCCATCCTTTCATGGTGGGTCGGTGTGGGGATTTTCCTTCTCTGTTCTCCTCCAAAGCAAGACCCTGCCTCTGTCTTCTCCCTGAGGAGCTGGCTGGGTTGGGGGTAACACTTGGTTTTATTCACCCAACTTGCTCTCCTGTCCCAGGAAGAAGTAGTTCAGTATCACCCCAACAATGAGGAGGGCATGACACCCATTGGGCCACATTGGCAGGGGACTGTGGCCTCCCCGTTGTTCTCAGGGATTCCCGCTCTCTGCCACCAGGCTCTCCTGTGCTGCCTTGCCAGAGGGTAAGTGCTGGCAGGCAGAATCCGTTCATTTCTTTCTGCCACCAGTAGAATCCAAGGGCTTTCACGCCAGTGGAACCAAGCTTAGGGTGGCAAAGCTCGGAGGTTCCAACTGTCTCTTCTAATCCAGCATATTCGCGGGGTTTTGTAAATTTCTTGCAATTTTTGGGCACTTTGTTTCCATCAAGTTTCCTTCATGTATAAGCTCTAAGATTTCAAGGAAATTAGATTTTCTTGGTGAATCACAAACACCGTTGGAAGCAGCAAGGCTCATTTAAATTTATTCTACGTGTCCTTGTTATAGGGACATCTTAGGAATCTCAGTGGCCTCGTGGCTCATCTCTTCTTTGTATGGTCTGGGAACTGGACTGGAGTGGCACAAAGGCTGCAGGGGTATGTGTTTGTGGTGGGGTGGGGACTTGAGGCTGGGTCTTGCTTATGTTTGTGGTGGTTGAGTCTGGCTTCTAGCTGGGACTTTGACTGGCACTGTTGGTGGGTCACTCAGTAGTTTGCGTGTGATTCTCACTCAGCCTGGGGGACTCCAAGGCTGAGTGAGAATCACACTCATGTGAGAATCACACTCATTAATCCTTAAATGGGGTCCACATTCCACCCACCGAGGTAGAGGCTCACTGACTCTGTGACCTGGTTTTGAAAACCAGGAGTGAATCTTTTGCTCTTTGCTCTTTGGTTATAAGCAAATTTTAATTCTGCCCAGATAAAAGGAATTTCTATCTAAGTGCTCAGCAGAGGACTGCAGGCTCTCTGAGGGCACGTGAATAGGAGGTAATCTTCTTTTGCACTGACAAGCATATCCCATTGTACTTTTGGAAAGATGGAGCAAATAGAATCAATCAGCTTTAAAGTGATGGGAGCATCCAGTGGGGGTATCTCAACAGTTGGAACTTATTTAGAGGAGCATGTAGAGTTTCAGATAGACCCTGGGTACAGTGCCTAGAGATGCACCACAGCTTTTGTCTTTATCCCTCTCGTTCCTTTGTTGTTTATGATGTCCTTGACTGTGAGTATCAAAGATACAATGGACGCTGTCCTTATTATCATTTTATTATTCAGTCAATATTATTGAATCTCATAAAATCAATGCAGCATTAGTTTTGCCCTGACCTGGGCTCACTTGTTGGTAACTGGGGCTGGGTCCTGCCCATACACCTGGAATCCTGTCCTAGTCATCTACCCTGAACCTAGGATGGCTCGTGATGAAAGTTCTTCAGGTTGAAGCATTCTCTCTCCACTCCAGTTTTGACTTGAACAGATTCCAGCTCACAGTTTCATAGTGAAGCAGTATCTGAAGCTCATCTAATATGTATGAGCTGGGGAACATCTGTCCCTCAGCCCTGAGGCCCATGGGTGCATTCTGATAGTCTTTTTTGGGTTAGCTAGCATTTGTTTCACAGTGTAGAAATGTTTTCATCTATTGAGCTTCATCTATTGAGCTCGGCTCAATTATTTATTTGTTTTATTTATTGAAACGCCTCTGAAGTTGATGTCAATGGTGAGTTCTGCCTATATTTTCCTCACTGTACTTTTATGGACTTTGGTGTCTGTCTATCTATCTATCTATCTATCTATCTATCTATCTATCTATCTATCTATCTATCTATCTATCTATCTATCTATCTATCTATCTATCTATCTATCTATCTATCTATCTATCTATCTATCTATCTATCTATCTATCTATCTATCTATCTATCTATCTATCTATCTATCTATCTATCTATCTTTGGGTCACACCTGGCGATGCTCGGGGTTACTCCTGGCTCTGCACTCAGGAATTACTCCTGGCGGTGCTCAGGGGACCATATGGGATGCCGGGGATCGAACCTGGGTCGGCCGCATGCAAGGCAAATGCCCTACCCGTTGGGCTATCGCTCCAGCCCCAGGACTTTGGTGTTTTTTAACCTATTAATTAGACTCATTTTTAATTAACTTGTTTATGGTGTGAGATTGGGGTCCAATTTCTTTTTTGAAGGTGTCCTCTAAGGAGTGCCCAGGAGCCCAGGGACTGCTCCTAATAAGACTTTGCCAAATAAGTTGTATGGGCCAATTTTTGGTCCTGGTAATGCTGAGCTAATCAGACTTAACAGTTCTGGGCCCATTAGGGCAAGTCCAGAGGTACTCAGGGGCCACAAACAATTTCCTTTATTTTGATGTGGGTAACCCATTTCCTAACAAAATTTTTTGAAGCGGCTTTTCTTGGGCTTCTTGATGTATCTATCTCTAATTCATTGCATAATCATTGTTTTAGAGTGTTACCAGCATACTTAAAAAAGAAAGCATCATATAATATTTACACTCATGCATTTGACCAGGAAAATCTGATTTGGAGGGCAGGGACCTCAATCATCCTGAGTTTGTAATATTGTTTGTTTACATCATACACTCTGTACCATCATTCTTTAATCTAACATTATGCAGCTAAATACCTACCCTTCCCCTGCCTCCAAAACATTTGAGTTGAAAACACTGTCACAAGGTTTGGTGATATAGTTTCCTAATACAAATGATTCCTAATACAAGTGATTGTATTAGGAATTAGGATTAGAGACACAGATCCACTGGGCAGAGCTGCTACCAGCTTTCCCTGTGCTTGGCTAATCAGGAGGCATCTGGGAGGGAAGGTGGGTTCTTCCCAATAGAGCCTTTCAAGAAGCCAAAGGAACCCTCACACCATGAGGGCAGCCATTTTCAACATCCAGATTCCACAGCTCATCAGAGCTCCACCCAAGAGAAAAACCAATCTCTCCCTGTTGCTGATCTCTCCCTCGAAAAGCAGCCACACGGTTCATCAGTAAATGCACAGAGAGCCTACTACTGAGAGTATCCCACCTGCATGTTAGAGCCTGGCAAGCTACCCGTGTTGTATTTGATATGCCAAAAACAAATAACAATTATAGACCTCATTCCCATGACCTGAAAGAATGGTCTGAGGCTCTTCATGTTCCTGGAGCGAGCAGATGCCCTTGGGCTACACTAGCATGCAACAGGAAGTAAGGAGATGTTACTGGTGCTTGCTTGAGCAAGCCAATGAACAATAGGAAGACAAGTGATACAAGTGATTGTGCCTGGGGCCTAGTTCATGCTCAATAAATGAAGCTGTTATTATCATAGTCTGAAGTTCTCATCATCTTAGTAAGTGCTTCACATACAGTAAACTATACCTTCACTTTTCAGCCTTACCTCAGGAGAGTTACGGAGGAAGGTTTCCATTCAACTTGAGAATTGATAAAGCTGATCTTCCTTACAAACTCAAAGTCCTGGGGTGGAGAGATAGTAAAGCCCTTGCTTACATGTGGCTTGATCCCTGACACTGCATATTGTCCCCTAAAAGCTGACAGGAGTGACCCCTGAGCACAGAGTCAAGTGTAAGCCCTGAGCACCATGACGTGATCCCGAAAGCCCAAAAGCAAACAAAAGTTCAAATTCTTAAGAAGTTGTAGACTTTGTGATAGTAATTACAATGTTATAATACTTAATCAGATGATAGAGAAGTGCCTTGTTTTAAATTACTTGTTATTTGACGACTTTTCACCTGTTTTGCCATATCTGGTGGTAGTCAGGGCTTACCCCCAACTCTGCACTCAGATATCAATCCTGGTCACTTTTGGGGGACCATGTGGGGTCCTGTGACTTAAGCCATGGTTAATTATGTATAGGACAAGTGTACATCTCTTCGACTCAATGTTAGTACCATAAAAAATTAGTGGAGTTTGACTGCAAGGATGGGTATTGGAGCTCCAGGGTCTCTATGGGACCGTGAGGTGAGGTGAGGAGGTGAGAGAAAGTGGGAACTTTGTGATGCCAAAGATCATTGTCAGGGTCTTCTATAGGTCAGGCATGTGCTCTTCCATTTTAAGTCACATTTTGGCTCCCTGTTTTAAGTACTTTTGCATCTTTTATTTTGGGAAAGGGCATCTGATAGCTAAATACAACTTATGAAGACTTATGTTTGTTTGACATAATTATTTTAAAAATTCTATACTCAGAGACTGGGACTATAGTCCAGATGATCCCATTACCATAGTCAGGGACGCTGTCTCGCTTGCCAAGGCATTGAAAATCAGATGGGCTGGACATATAATACGATTTGGAGACAACCACTGAGCCTCTCTGGGTATAGACTGGGGGGTCCCTGATCCCTGCTGGAATGGTCCTAGTGGATCCCTGCACCCAGGACCTGGGTTGTGGCTATAAATTGGGCCAAGGCTGTAGATTGCAGTGGCGACTGACCAATTATCACCTGGTCACAGCTTGGGAGAGACCCCTCCTATCCCCCAACCCCATGCCAAATATCTGTAATTCAAGGGTTCTTTCCTGAGTCTTGAATAGTTTAGAAGTTTATTACTGTTCACTCAGGAAAGAAAGTATATTTTCCCTCTGTTATCTGAACTAAATTAAATGAAACCATTACACAGACTGGCGAATTTGAGGTTTCAGGACCACCACCAATACTTTTATTCAAGGATTTTCTTCTGCCTTTTTTTTGTGGTTCTCATGTTTTGGTATTTATTCTGATGCCAAGATTCCAAGCGATGGCCTTGCAGGGACCTGAAGGGTGACATGGAATGCCAGGCACAGCCACACAGGGGTGTACATTCTCTGCTGGACAGGGCCCTGAGGACACCCGTTGGCCAGCTCGAAGGCAACCTCAAGTGAGCAGATGGTCCTGGCAACGTTCACAGCCATTAACAATCATGTTTTCCAAGAATACTTAACGACAGCGAGAAATATGATCTCATGTTAAGTGAATTGCATCAACACTCCAAACTCTGTACCCAGGACAGTCTGGTGAGTCAGCGATAATAACCGCAGGCAGAGGCAGGACCAGCCAAGCCCTGCTTACACTGGGATGGAGGGGGCAGGGAGCGGGAGGAAGACTCCAGAGGGCTCAGAGCACTGGGAAGGGTCAGAGGAGGAGTGTCAGGACAGAAAGGAGTGTGGGTGTGGACATCAGAGGCAGGGACACCTCTGCTGTGTCATTCCTAACCTATTCCTCTCCTCTGACTGGGTCACTTGGCTCACTACTACAGACTCTTAAACTGGATATACATAGTTCTTATGTCCATTTTACAGGTTCGTTTGAAAGACCACTTGAGTGCCGTGTAGTGCCATCTTTAAAGGGTCAGTTTAAATGAGTCCATGTGGCTTCCAATATAAACCACATATGTACTGCATTAACATACGCCTCAGAGACCTGGGCCCTATGAAAGCAGGATGAGAATGCTATTCGGGTCTCCCAAAGAGGAATCGAAAGAGCTATGCTTGGAATATCACGCCTCACTCAAGTGAGAGAAGGAATCCAGAGTTCTGACCTCCATTGCCATTCCATAGTCAGGGACGCTGTCTCATTTGCCAAGGCATTGAAAATCAGATGGGCTGGACATGTAATACAAATTGGAGATGACCACTGGACTAGAGCCATTACCAACTGGATCCCATGGGACGTCAAAGATCACGTGGCTGCCCACCTACAAGATGGTCAGGACTTCTTCGTCCAAGACCCTGAACGAATGCTTTGAGGCTCTTCGTATTCCTGAAGCAAGTAGATGCCATTGGGCTACACTGGCACGTGATAGGGTAAAATGGAAATATTACTGGCGCCTGCTTGAGCAAATCAATGAACAATGGGATGTCTAGTGATATGTTGCCCACTGGTTGTTGCTGATAGTTATAAATCCTGTGCTTGGGAAAAGGATATTTGTCTGCATGGATTGAACAAGTTCCTGAGAATGGTGTTGATATGTGCAGATTTGTTTGACCTATGCAGGTGACTGTGTTTCATTATTGACAGCTGTTGATGTGAGTAAAAACTGGAAGGAAGAAGATTGATGGGAAGATACAGAAAGGCACAACTTCTGGTTGAAAACAAGGGCTTTTGGGTGTTCTTTGTACATTGTTGATGCTTCCTCTGCCCAGAGGAAGCATAACAGAGGGGAGAGAGGGAGGAGCAGAAAGGGGAGGTCAGCTGGGGTCAGGGGTATCCTCTGTCTCTTCCTTCCCAGGCAGACTCCCTCCACCCCCCCCCCCCCACAGTTATTAAGAGGCATCACTGCGTGGACTTGCCTAAATGCCTTTTTTAAAATTTTTTATTTGTTCATTTATTTTTTATTATACCACTGTGAGATACACAATTACAAAACTGTTCATAGTTGGGTTTCAGTCATATAGTGTTGAGGGCAAAGTTTTTGAACTTCCATGTATAAAAAAGAAAAAATAAAAAAATAGCTTGTATTATTTCAGAAGGAATTCAAGTTTACTGTTGGAAGTTCACATATTGACATACAGATCCTACTGGAACTTTTTTAAAAAATAATTATTCTGAGATCATTATAAATCCACAGGAAGTTGCAAAGAAACCTCAGAGAGATCCTGTGACTCTTAACGGCTGTACCTTATGTAATTGTAGCTCCACGCCCAAGCCAGGAAACTGGCCTGGGTACAGTGTGTATGGGTGTGGTTTGATGCCAGTTTATTATACGGCCACATTCCTAAGGCCAACTCTGTGATCAAGAGTGCTCCAGTGCCACAAAACCCCTTTACGCTTTCCTTTAGAGCCCTACTGCTCTCTCCTACACCACCCCTAACCCATCAACCACTATTTCACTGGTCTCTTTTCATATCTGCATGTTTATTATTTGAAAATGCTAAGCAAACGGACTCATACAGTATGTGACTGCTTATTTTTATGGTGGTATACCTTGTTCAGGACTTACTCCTGGTTCTGTGCTCAGGGTTCTGTGCCCAACCCCCTGCATCCCCCTCCATGTCACCCCCAACACACACATAAAGGTACCCTGCCTTGTGGATGGAACTCACTGCTTGAATCGGTGTTTCATATTTTTGAAGTCTTATTCAAAATTGATAAATGAGCAGCATAATAAAGAAAGAATGTAAAAAATTCCCAATCAATTCTCTCTCTGTCTCTCTGTCTCTCTGTCTCTCTCTCCCCATCCTATTGATACTACTTCTCTGGAACACCAACCAGCAGATTTTATGCTGAAAGTTTTTCTAGAGGAACAGAATTTTAAAGATAAGTTGTAAAAAAATTGGTCCTCAGTTTTCTGGAATTGGTTCTATGATCTGATTTCATTCAAAGGTCAGGTGGGAGCTACTAGAATAATCTATATCAGGGAAAATAGTAAATCGATGTAGCAACACATTTCTGGGTGATGTCAAGATTGGTGCTGCCACCAAGACCTTTAGAAATCAGGTACTGTGGGCCTGACCGTTCTAGGACACCAGAGTCACACCCAGCAGTGCTGGAGGTGGGGCATATGGTATCAGGGATTGGACTCAGCCCTCCTACCTGCAAGCATGTGAGCCATCATTATGACCCATCTCCCCTGGCCCCAAGATTTTATTTTTGCAGAGTTTGTAAGTGGTATTTTGTGTTTAATTTTGGTTTTCATGTATTCATTCTAATACATAGAAATAGAAATAATTTGCGCATGTTATTTGCTTTTACCTTGTGACCTTACTGGACACTTATTAGTTCCAGTGGTTTTGGGGAGCAGATTCCACATTTTTTTACAGAGACAATTATGCCATCTCTAAAGAGCATAACTTTGTATTCTTCCTTCTTTGTTGGTGAATCTATGAAGTACTTTTCTTGCTATGTTGCCTTTGCTAGAACTCCCAGGGTCATGCTGCTAATTTTGGTGTGAGCAGACCTGGAGTTTAGGTGCAAAGCAATGAGTGTTTCATCATTAAGTCGGATGTTAGTTGTAGTCTGGTAGATGCTGTTCATCAAGTCAAGGAAATTCCCTCTACTCCTATGTTTCCTGAGAGTTTTTGTCATGAATGTGTATTACTTTTTGTGAAATTGTTCTTTTCTGTGCTAATTGAAAGGTTTATGTGATTTGTCTTCTCTTAGTCATGTGTTTCACCATTTCGCAAGTTGATATGCTGATTGATTTTCTTTTTATTTTTAATTTTTTAAAAAATATTTTATTACACCACCATGCGATATACAATTACAAAGATGTTCATGCTTGGGTTTCTGTCACATAGTGTTCCAGCACCCATCCCTCCACCAGTGCCCACTTCCCAACACCAATGTCCCAACTTCCCTCCCCTCTCCCCCAGCCCGCCTCTATGGCAAATTCTTTATCTCTTCTCTCTCTCTCCTTTTCTCTTCTCTTACACATTGTGGCTTGCAATACATACATTCAGAGATCATCATGTATATCTTTTTTCCTATATTCAATGCTCAGTTCTAGACTGGTATTATCATTTTTGACAAATATTAGCACACTGTTCCCTTCTCTGTCTTACCTAACCTCTGATTCCCACATGTTTGTGGAAGATTCCACCTTTTTTTAATTAAAAGATGCTCATGTAGAGCTTTGGTTCCATAGTGTTCCAACACGCACCCTCCGCCCAAACCCATCTCCCATCACCAATGTCCCCACCTCCCTTTCCCTCCCGCACCTCAACCACATGGCGGGTTCTGTATGTCATTTCTTTCCTCTTTATATCTCCTTCCCAACAAACTTTCCTGCTCTTCGTTGACTGCAGTGCATTAAAAGACATTACTGTTTCATTATTTTAGTGGACCGCCCACGGCCCAGGCGGCTTAGCGCGACCTGGGCTCGAACTGGCTTTGCTCTGTTGATCTGGTCTGAGGCCGTTTGCAGCGTCTGGACAGCAAAAATGGTGGCTAGTGTGATGGGCGAGTCTCATCCGGCTGCTTCCGGGACCCCTCAGAGGCGACGGGCCCACTCCCAAAACCCATCTGCCCTCCTCGGGGTTCCATGGTCAGCTAGGCCCGGCGCGGCCGAGCGCCAGCCTCCCCAGCCGTCCGTGAGGCCCTGTGCTGGCCTGGGCAGCTCGCGGGCAGGGCCACCAGGCTCCACATGATGGAGGGGGGGGAAGGGCCGACCACGCCTCCATCTGACGACTTCCCAGTGATTCCCGCCTCTTGGAGCCGCCTACCTGGGCTCGAACTGGCTTTGCTCTGTTGATCTGGTCTGAGGCCGTTTTGCAGCATCCGGACAGCAAAAATGGTGGCTAGTGTGATGGGCGAGTCTCATCCGGCTGCTTCGGGACCCCTCAGAGGCGACGGGCCACTCCCAAAAACCCATCTGCCCTCCTCGGGGTTCCATGGTCAGCTAGGCCCGGCGCGGAGCCAAGCGCCAGCCTCCCCAGTCGTCCGTGAGGCCCTGTGCTGGCCCGTGGGCAGCTCGGGGCAGGGCCACCACGCTCGACAAGATCTGATTTTCAAGTATAAAACCATTTTGGAATTCTGAAGCAAACCTTACTTGATCATCTGGTAACCTTTTTATATTCTGCTAAATTTTATTTGTTAATAATTTAAAGAATTTTTGTCTTCTATGTTAATAAAATTGTACTTTTTTTTGGGGGTATTGTCTTTGACTTGATATGTAATATTATGCTTATACCAATGTTAGCAAGTGTTTCCTTCTTATCTATTTTAGAAAGAAATTGTACAAAATATAATGAAGTTTATTTACACATTTATTAAAATTGCCTCCAATAAAATGATTTGACTTGAAAAAGAATTTTAAATGAGACATAAAATTATAAGTTAAATGTATCACTTATAGAGCTACACATACTATTTCTTTTGGGTAGTGTTATTTTATAGTTTCAAGAAATTGGTTTATTTTATCTAATTTGTCAAATTTATGCACGTATTAGTTATAATGCTTCCTATTATCTATAGAATGTCTTCTATGCTTAGTTTTCTTTTGTTTAATAGGTTATATTGCTCATTAACATCCTCACTTTATTTTTCTTGCATTCTTGTTCAAGGTTTGTCAGTTTTATTTTTATCTTTTCAAATAATTGGGTTTTATTTCATTGTTTTCTCTATTAATTTACAAAATTTAGTGATTGTTGCTTTTTTTATTTCAGTTGCCCCTGATCCCTTGCCCGCCCCCACTCCAGCACCCATGCAGAAGCTGGAATTAGGTCAAGATGGTGAAATTATAGGTGTGTGTGTGTGTGTGTGTGTGTGTGTGAGCGATGCTGTTCCCATCTTTGTATTTCCTCTTTTTAAAAACTTTTAAAAATGTTTTAATTTTTAAATATTTTATTATACCACTGTGAGATATACAATTGCAAAGATGTTCATGTTTGTGTTTCAGTCACACAGTGTTCCAGCACCCATCCCTCCACCAGTGCCCATTTCCCACCACCATGTCCCCAAATCCCTCCCCCCCTAGCCCGCCTATATGGCAGGTTCTTTATCTCTTCTCTCTCTTTCTCTGTCTCTCTTTATCTTTTTTCCTTCTCTTACACATTGTGGATTGCAATACATTTAGAGGTTATCGTGTGTATCCCTTTGGTTATATTCAATGCTCAGTTCTAGGCTGGTATTATCATTTTCGAAGATTATTAGCACACTGTTTCCTTCTCTGTCTTAGCTAACCTCTGACTCTCACATGTTTGTGGTAGATTCTACTTATTGACAAGACCTCCTGATCCATGTTTGCCTAACCTTAGATATTGTTATCATACTATACACACATATACACACATATTTATGTCATGCAAATAAATGCAGTCATTCTATATCTGTCTTTTTCCTTCTGGCTAATTTCACTCAACATAATATTCTCCATGTCCATCAATGTATAAGCAAATTTCATAACTTTATTTTTCCTAACAGCTGCATAGTATTCCATTGTGTAGATGTACCAAAGTTTTTTATCCAGTCATCAGTTCTCGGGCACTCTGGTTGTTTCCAGAGTCTGACTATTGTGAATAGTATTGCTATGAAAATAAAAGTGCAGATGGTGTTTCTGCTGTGTGTTTTTGGCTTCCCAGGGTATATTCCCAGGAGTGGTATGACTGGGTCAAATGGGAACTCAATTTCTAGTCTTTGGAGGAATATCCATATTGTTTTCCAAAACTCTATTTTATAGGTACTCTGGTCTGTTTTTATTCCAATACCATGCTGTTTTAACTACTACCATTTGTAGTACAGTTTGAAGTTGGGAAAGGAGATGCCTCCCATCTTCTTTTCCCAAGGATTGCTTTAGATATTAGTGGGGGTTTATTATTCCATATAAATTTTGTGAGTGTTTGGTCAATTTCTTTGAAGAATGTCACGGGTATCCTTATAGGGACCACATTGAATCTGTATACAGCTCTAGGGGATATTATCATTCTGACAATGTTGATTCTCCCAATCCATGAGCAGGGAATGTGTTTCATTTCCTTGTGTCCTCTTTTATTTATTGAAGCATTTTTTTTTTTGGTTTTCTTTGTACAGGTTCTTTATACTCTTAGTTAAGCTGATTCCTAGGTATTTGATTTTCTCTGGTACAATTATGAACGGTATCATTTTCTTAATATCCCTTTCTTCTCTTTCGTTATTCGTGATATAGGAAAGCCACTGGTTTTTGGGAATTGGTTTTGTACCCTCCCACTCTACTACAGCTGTCTATTGTTTCTAGGAGGTTTTTGTTCGAGAGTTTAGGGTTCTCTAGGTATAATATCATGTCATCTGCAAATAATGACAGCTTGACTTCTTACTTGTCTATATGGATGCCTTTAATGTCCTATTCTTCTCTGATTGCTATGGCAAGTACTTCCAGTACTATATTGAATACAAGTGGTGAGAGTAGGCAACCTTGTCTTCTCCCAGATCTTAGGGGAAGGCTTTCAGTTTTTCCACACTGAGAATATTACTCGCTGTGGGCTTTTGGTAGATGGCTTTGACTATATTGAGGAAAGTTACTTCAATTCTCATTCTATGGAGAGGTTTTTTTTTTATCATGAACTGGTGTTGGATCTTGTCAAATGCTTTCTCTGTGTCTATTGATAGGATCATATGGTTTTTATCTTTCTCTTATTGATATGATGTATTATGTTGATTGACTTGCGAATGTTGAACCATCCTTGCATTCCGGATTGAATCCTACTTGGTCATGACGTATAATCTTTTGATGAGTCTTTGGATCTGTTTGCTGGTTTTTGTTGAAGATCTTAGCATTTGTGTTCATCAGGGAGATTGGTTTGTTGTTTTCTTTGTGTTGTCTCTCCCTGCTTTGGGTATCAAGGTGATATGTGCCTGGTAGAAACTCTTTGGGAGTGTTTCTGTTTCTTTTTATTTCCTGGAAGAGCTTGAAAAGGACTGGCAGTAGGTCCTCCTTAAAGGTTTGGAAGAACTCACTATTGAATAAGTCTGGACCTGCGCATTTGTGTTTGGGAAGACAATAGAAATTGTGTCAACTATCTTTTCAGACCATGATGCACTGAAAATGGAAGTTAATCACACACAAAACCAAACAGAGAGTCAAGTCATTATCACTATCACTATCCTCCCGTTGATCATCTAGTTGCTAGAGCGGGCACCAGTAATATCTCCATATGTCCTGTTAAATGCTAGTAGAGCCTAAGGGCAGGCTCCGAGTCTAAGGAGACTCGCAGACATGGGGCAGAGCTGCTACTGGCTCTCCCTGTGACCAGCTGCTCACGAGGCGCCCGGGAGGGATGGGGGTTCTAGCTCTGGCCCACCATCCCAGCAGAGCCTCGCAACAAGCCAGACGATCCCCCACTCCATGAGGGCCTCCATTTTCCACATCCAGACTTCTCTCTCGTCAGACCTCCACCCAGCAGACCAGCCTATCAGCGCCCGGTTCATCGAGTTCCACCCTGCAGCAGTCTTTCTTAAATCTGGCTCAGGTATGCGGGTCCAGAGACTCGCAGACATGGGGCAGAGCTGCTGCTGGCTCTCCCCTGTGACCAGCTGCTCACGAGGCGCCCGGGAGGGATGGTGGGTTCTAGCCCTGGCCCACCATCCCAGCAGAGCCTCGCAACAAGCCAGACGACCCCCCACTCCATGAGGGCCTCCATTTTCCACATCCGGACTTCTCTCTCGTCAGACCTCCACCCTGCAGACCAGCCTATCAGCGCCCGGTTCGCTGGCTGCAAGCGGCAGCGCGGTTCATCAATAAATGCTGGACTTAGAGATGCCTACAAGAGTATGCTACCTGCACGGCAGAGCCTGGCAAGCTACCCGTGTTGTATTTGATATATATGCCAAATACCAGTAACAATTATAGACCTCATTCCGGAATGGATTGAGGCTCTTTATGTTCCTGGAGCAAGCAGATGCCTTGGGCTCTACTAGCATGAGACAGGACATATGGAGATGTTACTGGGGCCCGCTCGAGCAAATCGATGATGAACGGGAAGACAGTGATACAGTGACAGAGCCTAAGGGCAACTATTCACTCCAGGAACATGAAGAGCCTCAAACCATTATATTAGGTCATGGGAATGAACTAATATAATTGTTACTGGTATTTGGCATATCAAATAAAACAAGTTAGCTTGCCAGGCTTGCCTTGATGGTGGCACACCCTTGTAGTCACCTCTAAATATAGCATTTATAGATGAACCATGCGGCCGCGAGTGCAAGTGGCCGCGCAAGACAGGCTGTGATAGTCTGTCGCTGGGTGGAGATCTGACGAGATGGAAGTCCGGATGTGGAAAAAATTGTGGCCCAATGGAGTGGGGGCATCTAGCTTGTTGTGCGGCTCTGCTGGGGTGGCGGGACAGGGCTAGAACCCGCCATCACTCCTGGGTGCCTCATGAGTGTCTGGACACAGGAAGAGCAAGTAGCAGCTCTGTCCCATGTCTGTAAGTCTCTGGTTCAGAGATTATTGATGAGCCACCCACTGCAACACCCTACAAGACACCCCTTACCTCTCTTGAAGGATATCCTGAGCACTTGAGGACACTCTCAAGTTTATTATTTTTTATTTTATTTTATTATGCTTTTTTGAGACACATCTGTGAATCCTTAGGGGTTTCTCTTGGCTCTGCAGTCAGGAATTACTCTTGACAGTGCTTATGTGACATTATGGGATACTGGGGATCAGATCTGGGTCAGCCACGTGCAAGGCAAATACCTAACCACTGTCCTATTGCTCCAGCCCCCACACTCTAGTTTAAAACTCAGAACTTGATCAGGAAGAAACAGAAAAGGAACCTGAGACCTTGTGTCTTGTAAGTCTGAATAGGTTGCTCCCTCTCGTGGAACCAATCTAGAAGATGCTGAAGACTCTTCATTTGCACTTAAGAAAGACTCTCCTGGAAAATTCATTCTGAAGATGTTTGTATTCAGTGACTCAGATCTGCATGGGTCTGAAAGCTCTTTGTTACTTGTGTCCTCAAAGGGGCTTGTGCCTGCTCTACAACCTGGATAACACAGAGTAGGTGGCATGTGGTGGGTGAGCTCTGCACAGTAGTAGAGCAGGCACTCCACCTATAGCAGCCTTAGGCAGCTTTTCACATATAAATACACAGCAAGTTTCCCAGACATTGTGGAGTTCAAACAGCTCTTATAAAATAGCATTTTGATGATCTGAGCATAAATTAATTGAAAACATTCAGATAACGTTTCCCCAAGGATTTAAAAACTGAGGAGAAACGTGCTTGGCAAAGGGGTTTAAGGGCTGGGCCAAGGTTTGAAAAATAATTTGAGATGTTGTGATGAATTCAAACTACCACCAGCTTTTCCCATTTTGGAAGGGGGTGCTCAGGTAAGAGGGAAGGGTCCTTTCTCTCCTGAGAATGCAGAGAACCATTCAAAACTATGATCATTGATGTGGAGTTTGCCACTTGCACTATGATTTTGATAACTAATATACATCCGACTAGTTGTTTACCTTTCCTTTATCATCTCTTCATCCATCCATCCTTTCATCCTTCAATCCATCATGTGACCCTCCACCTTCCATGCATGCATACATGCATGCATCCACCCACCCACCCATCCATCCACCCACCCATCCACCCACCCACCCACCCACCCACCCATCCACCCACCCACCCACCCATCAATCTACCCACCCATCCACCCATCCACCCACCCACCCATCCACCCATCCACCCATCCACCCATCCATCCATCCATCCACCCACCCATCCACCCACCCACCCACCCACCCACCCATCCATCCATCCATCCATCCATCCACCCATCCACCCATCCACCCATCCATCCACCCATCCATCCATCCGTCCGTCCATCCGGCCCATCCGTCTGTCCGCCCATTCATCCATCCATCCATCCATCATCTATCCATCCATCCACCCACCCACCTACCCACCCACCCATCCATCCATTCATCCATCCATCCACCCATTGTTCTCTCCTTTATTCCACTCACCATTTCCCCTTACTCCATCATCCTTCTGCCCCTCTCTCCCTACTCCCTCCATTTCTCTCTCTCTCCTCCATTTCTCTTTCTCTCCATCATTGAACCTCTAATAAACACTAACCTATGCATCACTCTGGAAGACAGAAGGTAGTGAGGGTCAGCCCATGACACTGCAGAGTTTTATTATAGTGGAATAACATTTTAATATGAATGTGAGGAAACACAGGTGACCTGGAGAAAGGTTACTTTTGAGGGTAATAGGTTTGTTAAACATTCCTTTGACACTCTGGGGGGGTTGGTTATGATGCTTCTCAGTTGCACAAGTGATCCCCTAAGATGAGATGTTACTGAGGCCAGAAAGGAAGGAAAGACCACTCCCTCATGTGAGTGCCAAGCTGCAACTGCCCACTCTAGGGTAGTGGGATTTAGTAGTCATAATACTGAGAAGATCATTATTGCTAAGGCAGAGCCTCCTCCCTCTAAACTCTGTGGTAGGACCATAACCTATGTCCTGGGTATCCTGCACTGCCATGCTCTAGGTGAGATGCTCCTGTACTCCCCCAGGAAAAAGAGAATGAGGTGAGGAATCTGTCCAGGATCACTAGCTTGAAAGAGTGGAGCTGGAACCAATTCAGAGACCTATGGATCCCTGAGGTGGTGGTTATTTCTCACCATCAAAATAAAAATTTTAGAGTTTCTATAAAATTGAAGCTAGAATTGTAGAGTTTAATCTTCACCAGGAAAAGAAAAATGCTGAGGAGGGCAAGACTCTCAGTTGTGGGGTTCTGCCAGCCCAGGGAGGTCCTTCTTTGGAAAGGATTAGAGGCCATAGGACCTGGTTTTAATTACACAAGCCTCCTCCTGTCCCCCCAAAGGAAACTTTTCTAACATGGACTTTCCCCCTTTCTTGGGCAATCATGCTTTGGGGTAGTGGTGTCAATTTAATAGTTGGGGACCTAAGAGAAACATTTTAGCCTCTTCTTTCTGACTCTGAGTCACTACCCCATGAAACCCCATTCCAGTCTTCCTGCCTCCAAGAGAACCACCATGAAAGCAGCAGCCACTGAGTATCATGATGAGGACAGTGATGCCTGGACAGAGGCAAGATTTGTACTCTGGGAGATAAGTCTGAAGAAGGGCGCTTAGAAAAATTTAGCATCTTCCAAGCTGATGAACATCCCAGATACATTGGTCTTCAGGTTGAAAACTCTGGGATTCTGCGAGTGGGGGTGGGTAGCCTCCCTCCACCCCCCACCCCCCCTATTGTGAGAAGCTCTGGAAGTTGCACCCACAACTCACAGCCTCCAGCATACAAATGGGCCAACTTCATAACAAATTTCAAGAGATGCCATGTCAAAGATGTCCCAACTTTATAGCTTCTGGGGTGTGAGGCTTCATATATGGCTGTGCAACACCTCTAAATTCTATAGTACTGGCAGTCGAGAGACTCACAGACATGGGGCAGAGCTGCTGCTTGCTCTCCCTGTGTCCAGCCACTCACGAGACACCCAGGAGGTATGGTGGGTTCTAGCCCTGGCCTGCCACCCCAGCAGAACCTTGCAACAAGCCAGATGACCCCCCACTCCATGAGGGCCTCCATTTTCCACATCCAGATTTTTTCTCTCATCAGAACTCCACCCAGCAGACCAGCCTATCACAGTCCGGCTCATGCGGCCGCTTGCAGCCAGCGTGGTTCATCAATAAATGCTGGACTTAGAGATGACTACAAGAGTATGATAAATGCACAGCAGAGCCTGGCAAGCTACCCATGTTGTATTTGATATGCCAAATACCGATAACAATTATAGACTTCATTCCGGAATGGATTGAGGCTCTTTATGTTCCTGGAGCAAGCAGATGCCCTTGGGCTCTACTAGCATGAGACAGGACATATGGAGATGTTACTGGGGCTCGCTCAAGAAAATCGATGGTGAACGGGAAGACAGTGATACAGTGATACTGGCAGTCGAGTAGGAGCACAGCTAATCAGTTAGGAAAGTAGCACAGAAGCCTACTAAGCTCATTAAGAACTATCACAGAAGGTTCAAATAGCAACAAATATCTCAGTAAATCCTTTAACAGTGATTCTATCTATCTATCTATCTATCTATCTATCTATCTATCTATCTATCTATCTATCTATCTATCTATCTATCTATCTATCTATCTATCTGTCTGTCTGTCTGTCTGTCTGTCTGTCTGTCTGTCTGTCTGTCTGTCTGTCTGTCTGTCTGTCTGTCTGTCTGTCTGCCTGCCTGTCTGTCTGCCTGCCTGCCTGCCTGTCTGTCTGTCTATCTGTCTGTCTGTCTCTGTCTGTCTGTCTATCTGTCTGTCTGTCTGTCTGTCTGCCTGTCTGCCTGCCTGCCTGTCTGTCTGTCTGTCTGTCTATCTGTCTATTTGCTTTTTGGGTCACACCCAGCAATGCTCAGGGGTTACTGGCTCTTCGCTCAGAAATTACCTCCTGGCGGTGCTTGGGGGACCATATGGGAAGCCAGGGATCAAACCTGGGTTGGCCACATGCAAGGAAAATGCTCTCCCCTCTGTGCTATCGCTCTCCAGACCCTATACAATGATTTTAATAACGCCATTGTGAAATATGATTTTCACAAACTTTCTTTCATTGAACTATTTTTTTGATAATTCCACTTGTCACATTTTATCAAATTGCTTTATCTACATTGCTTTATTCTACATTGCTTTATCAAAGCAATGTAGAATAAATTATTTTGTGCCTGCTAAGGGGGCAAACTTGAGGTGGGGAGTGGGAAACTGGGGACAATTGTGGAGGGAAATTCACACTGGTGGTGGGATTAGTGTTGGAATATTGAATGCCTGAAATAACTGTATTATGAACAACTTTGTAAACCACTGAGTTTAAATGAAGTTAGGGGAAAAGGAGTAACATTTTACATCTTTTCAACCATGCTAAAAACACAAAATGCCAGAGTTTGCATGTCAATTGGAGCTTGCTTGAGGCTCAGGGAACAAACAAGAAAGGGATTTTTATTAGGGATGGACTGGATATTTGAAAACCATGTAGTCTGTGACTGACTTTTGCTATAAGAAACTACTGGCATGGGCAGGAGAGATAGTACAGCAAGGAGGGCATTTGCTTTTCATGCAGCCAACCCAGGTTCTATCCCCGGCATCCCTGAGTACTGACAGGAATAACCTCTGAGCATCGCTGGGTATGACCCAAAAAAGCCAAACAAACAAACAAACAAACAAAAAAAAGAAACTCCTGGTTTTCCAGAGCTGTGGCCTCAGTGTCTCCCACCATCTTGGGCACAGCAGGAAAGGTCCATGACTTCCTGTGTCCCCAAAGAGGCCTTGTCTCTCTGGAGGAACTCGATTTGCACAAATGAGACACGTTGTAAAGCAGGAAAGGGGGAGGGTAGTGGTGTGCAGGCAGTGCGGCATCTCTCTTTCCTTCTGAGCACACACACAACCGGTCTAGAAATCTAGAAACTTCTGAGGCCCATCCAAAATTAGACCCTTTGAAACACAACAAGGTGCAATGGTTTTCCTGGACAGGTGATGTTTTTCTTCTTATGCCGCTTGAAATAAGAAAAGTGACTTCTATTCAAAAACAACCACCAACAAAAACCATCTCTGAAAGAAAGAAGCCCCAAGCCTCATAGAAATGCCCCCACATTATAATATCATGCGGTTTTAGGAGTCCCATGTAGCTAAAGGCAAAACTTGGTCTTCAGGTCCAGTGTCAAAGACTCTATGTGTGTTCACAGGCTCTGGGTTGGTATGAGAAACCACTCAGGTTTGGAACTTTCAGGACAGTAGTTCTGAGACTCTGAGTTCTGTTTCACATAGGTGGTATCTGCTTGTAAAAGGAGCAGCTAAGCCTGTGTCCCAGCAGGAATTGGGACAGAGTCAGAAGACACGAACACTTGCTGTTCTTAACTCAGGTTCCATCCATGGACCCAGCCTGATGACCTGGTTGGAACTTTATGGTACTGTGCTGTGAGGAATAAATATGAGGGGGCAGAAGGTGTGGCAGGATGCTGGTGGCACGCTGGCCTCAGCTGACTAAGAAGGCCTGTACAGTTATGCAGTACAAGCAGCTCAACCCGGGTCTGCCTCTTATTCTCTCCAGCCTCTCCTTTGGCTCCATTCAGGCAGCCTTTGCCATGTCTGCCCCGTGTCTCAGAGCAAGCCTGGAGTCTGAGTGAGACTCAAATGAACCGCTAATGAGCTCACTGACCTGGGCCATGCTCCTTCTGTCTCTTAGTCACCAGCCTCTGCTCACTTCAGCCACCAATGACTTGCCTCTACAATGGGGAACAATGGTAGGAAATCAAGGCCTGAGTGAAGGAATTCTTATCACAGGGCTGGATTTTGCACAAATCTAAGTCATAATCCAGCCATGCCTGGGCAGGGACTACCATCAGGTCTTGCCTTCATTTTCCAATGACCCTTGGGTGTGTGTAGAGGGGCAACTCTGCTTTTATAACTCTCAGCTGCTTGTTTGAAGTTATCTAGAATTTTGATACAAGGGGGATTTTGGGTCAGCAGGTTCTGGGCAGGGCTGAGTTTCTGCATTTAGG
>JAJIBD010007106.1:0-95723 GCA_021461705.1 Cryptotis parvus | reverse complement strand
TTTTTTTTTCCTTTTTTTTAAAATATTTTATTACACCGCCATGTGATATACAATTACAAAGATGTTCATGTTTGGGTTTCCGTCATACAGTGTTCCAGCACCCATCCTCCACCAGTGCCCATTTCCCACCACCAATGTCCCCACTTCCCCTCCCCTCCCCTAGCCTGCCTCTATGGCAAGTTCTTTATCTCTTCTCTCTCTCTCTTTCTCTCTTCTCTTACACATTGTGGATTGCAATACATACATTTAGAGATTATCATGTATATCTTTTTCCTATATTCAATGCTCAGTTCTAGGCTGGTATTATCACTTTTGACAAATATTAGCACACTGTTCCCTTCTCTGTCTTACCTAACCACTGATTCCCACATGTTTGTGGTAGATTCCACCTTTTTTTTTTTAATTGAAAGATGCTCATGTAGAGCTTTTGGTTCTACAGTGTTCCAACACGCACCCTCCGCCCAAAACCATCTCCCATCACCAATGTCCCCACCTCCCTCCCCCCTCCCGCACCTCAACCACTTGGCGGGTTCTGTATGTCATTTCTTTCCTCTTTTATATCTCCTTCCCAAAAACTTTCCTGCTCTTCATGGAATGCAGTGCATTAAAAGACATTACTGTTTCACTATTTTAGTGGACCGCGGCCGCTTGGGCCGCGCAACCTGGGCTCGAACTGAGTTGGGAAAGTTACCTTTTAAGCAAACAAAATTTGTACTTGATTTAGATTCCCTTAGCTTCTTTCTACAGTTCCTTTTTTGTTCTGGGATTCTATGCAACATTCAGTCACTGTCTTTGGTGGCTTGCGCGATTGGTGACAAGGCAATTGCTTGACTTTCCCTGTTTTTGATGACTGAGAGTGCCCATTCTTTTTTTTTTGCTTTTTGGGTCACACCTGGCAATGCTCAGGGGTTACTCCTGGCTCTTCGCCTCAGGAATTATCTCTGGCAGTGCTCAGGGGACCATATGGGATGCCGGGATCAAACCAGGGCCGCCATGGGCCGGCCGCGTGCAAGGCAAACGCCCTACCCCCTGGACTATCGCTCCGGCCCCCAGGGTGCCCATTCTTTAACACATTTGTTGCTTATTCCTTGGCATTATCACCTCCTAGGCTGTCAGTGTGACTTTTGGCTATAAAAGCTGGACCTGGTGGCTAGACATGAAGCTGAGACGATTTTTGGCCGACAGGTCTGCTGTAGAGTAGGCATGGAGGGGCAGCCTTGACTCTGGAGTTGAGTACAAGTAATGCATTCGAAAGTGTTGACTCCAGTTAAAGGGGATTTGCACTTGAATTTAGCAATCTTTTTTAATGGACAGTGTCTCTGCTTAGTTGCATTACTTCTCAGAAGATAAAGTTCCCTTATACGTACAATGGCGTGAAAGATAGTATCAACTTCAATCAGTATGAAAACGAATGTCAAGTGTTAAACATTCCACTAGTCAGGTGGCACACATTCTGCATAAACAACAGCCGATATTACTGTGGGTGGTAGGCAAGGTGGAGGTGACTATGCCCTTGTTGCTGTAGATACAGGCATAGGAAAATGGGGCTGTTTTCTTTTCTTTTTTAACTTTATTTAAACACCATGATTTACAAAGTTTTCACAATACAGTTATTTCAGGTATTCAAGATTCCAATATAAGTTCTACCACCAATGTGTTCTTACCATCACCAAAGTCTTACCATCACCAAAGTTCCTAATACCTCGCTCCCCCAGTCTGCTCTCTTAGCAGCCACTAACTAATTTACTTTATATTGCTTATTGCAACACATGTATCATAATGGTGTTTCTAAAGTCATGACATTTTTACCGAGCTGTTAAGTGCAATTTGGGTCATCTATGTTACTACTTTCACTATTTTACCATAAGTTTCAATATGGAACTATTGAACTTAATGGATTTCTACTCAATTTTTAACATAGGTACTTTTGTTAATTTGATACAGACATTCACTATTCAAAGTGGGGACAGGTTTTCTTATCCTTTAAATGCAAGGCATTCTAATATTCTTAGGAGAAAATGTTCATCGAGACACCTGCACTTCAAAAACTTTGCAATACTGACAAGTTATGAAGTTCAAAATGAAGAACTAAGACTGAGTTTCTAATACTGAAACTGGCTACTAAAAACAATTCCAAATGTGGAAATATCACAGCAATATGTCACTGTGATAATGTATCCAAGTCCTTCTTACAACTACTTTGTTAACAAAGCAGGAGTTTAAGAATTGAAGAGTGTCTAAAACCTTAAGACTAAATCAAAAGTGAGCTCAACAGGTCCCAAAGTAACAATGCAGAGGGGACAGCACTTGTCTTGTTCACAGCTGACCAAGTTTGATCCCTGGCACCCCATAGGGTCTCCCAGCACCACCAGGAATCACCAGAATCACCAGGAGTGATTCTGGAGAGCAGAGCCAGGAGTAAACCCTGAGCACTACTGCATATGACCTCCCCCACCCCCACCATAGCAAGCAAACAAACAGACTACAAAACAAAAAAGTGAGTTAAAAGGCCTAGAAATTAGCACTTTGTAGGGGAAAACGAATGAACCAAGAGAAGTTTATCAAAGACTGAAAAGCATATAAACTTATCATCCAAGGAAAAGATTCTGTGTGAAAGCAAAACTTTTATAATTACTTGTTCAAGCTTAACTTGCAAGGGTATGTTATTAGAATACAGCAATATACTCATTAACTCTCGCAAGAAGCCAGAGGAACCCCCCACACCATGAGGGCGCCATTTCCACATTCGGACTCCCAGCTCATCAGAGCTCCACCCAGCAGAAGAGCTGATCACAAGCCCGGCTCCTCAGAGTCCCACCCTACAGCAGTCTTTTTCAAGCCCAGCCCAGGTATACCTGAAACTCCACATACATGGGGCAAAGCTGCTACTGGCTCTCCCTGTGCCCAGCTAATCATGAGGCACCTAGGAGGGAAGGTGGGTTCTAGCCCTGGCCTGCCATCTCAGCATAGCCTTGCAAGAATCCAGAGGAACCCCTACACCATGAGGGCACCATTTTCCACATCCGGACTCCCCAGTTCGTCAGAGCTCCACCCAGCAGAACAGCTGATCACAAGCCTGGCTGGCACAGCCGCAAAGCCACACAGTTCATCAATATATGCACAAGATGAGAGGCGACTACCAGAGTATCCCACCTGCAAGGCAGAGCCTGGCAAGCTACCCGTGTCGTATTTATTATGCCAAATATCAGTAACAATTATAGACCTCATTCCCATGACCTGATGGAATGGTTTGAGGCTCTTTATGTTCCAGGAGTGAGCAGATGCCCTTGGACTACACTAGCATGTGACAGGACATATGGAGATGTTACTGGTGCCCCCTCAAGCAAATCGATGAACAACGGGAAGACAAGTGACAAGCGACTCATTAATTACCCCATTCCTCTCTCTCACATTGTTCTTAGCTCTTCAGGAAAGCTGGTAAGAAATTCTAGATCACATTCATTCTAGTATCCTCCCCACAGTTACTGAACAAACAGAAGGTAATCCAGCATTTGTTGAACTGAAATGATCTAATGAAACTGTAAGTTCCAAATGAAGGGCTATACAGCAATCTTGAGCTTCAGTGCTTATCTTCTACATTATTTTTATATTACTAAAGAGTTGAGATAGTCCAGCGGGTAGGGCTTTTTGCCTTGCATGGTCGGCCTCTGCCGGCCTGGGTTCGATCCCTGGCATCCCATATGGTCCCCCGAGCACCGCCAGGAGTAATTCCTGAGTGCAGAGCCAGGAGTAGCCCCTGAGCATTGCCGGGTGTGACCCAAAAAGGCAAAAAAAAAAAAAAAGAGTTTAAGTAAAAAAAAATAATCTAAGTACTACAAAAGAGGTCTTTCTTTATGGAATGACCCAGAGAATTTCTAAAATTCTAAACTTTTTGATATTTTTTGCTTTTGGGTCACACCTGACTATACTCAAAACTTAATCCTGGCTTTGTGCTCAGGTATCACTCCTGGAGAGTTCAAGGGACCATATGTGGTGCTGGGGAAAGAACCCAGGTTGACCACATGCTAAATAAGCACCTGCTGGACTATTTCTCTGGGGCCCCAAATCACATGCCTGAGGGTCAGGTGATTATGAAGACAGTGGAATCAGGGATCATCTGAGGTGGGGGTTGAGGGAACAAAGGCTTGAGGATTTTTTAAGCCTGTTGAGGTGATTCCGATATACAATCCACTTTGAGAACCAGTGTCCTAAGGCACATTTCACTGCATCAAGCAGTTGCCTTAGTTGAGTATCTAAGAGAACAGTGTTTCTCAACAGGAGGTCATGTGGCCCTATGAGCCCCCAGGATATTCTAAGGGGGACCACAGGTGAAAAACAGCAGAAATGGGATGGAGGGTTGGCACAAGACTAGGGACCAACTCACAAGATGGTGTTGATGGTGGGGCTCACAAGAAGTAATCATGGCCAGAAGGGACCACAGTCAGAAAATGGTTGAGAAACTCTGGTCTAGATCAGCAGTCTTTATCAGTCTGTGCAGATGGAGGACTGCTCAAAACAACTGGTCTACCATCTTGGTTATACCTGCTGGTCTGTGGACCCACTGCCAGTCCGCAGGGGTAAAAAGGCCGAAGAACGCTAATCTAGATGACTACAACTGTTAAATTCCAAAGCTCAGGAGCTCTGAAGATTTGAAACATTCTGCTTTTTGAACTTGCCAACTGAGATGAGATCTGGATGAGTTTAAAGTTCAGGGTTGAAGTCTTATTAGTGTCTCTCAAACTGCCTGTCATTGCTACTGTGTAGGAAATGATAAGACTATTCATAATGCTCTCTTCTTCAGGCAAGTGTGGAAAAGTATTGTGCATACAGAGTTGTCTGAGAGGATTTTTTCCCCCTTTCAACTTGAATTTTTAGTATAAGATTAGGAATTTATTTTGGGGGTGAGCAAAATAAACATTTTCTAAGAATTTTTTTCCACAGTAATTTTTCTCAATCTTTTTTTTTTTTTTTTGTAAAGGGAATCACTTTAGTTGACAATACTGAAAAGGCAAAGGAAAGTTGCCAAGGAAACAAACACAGCAAGAGAATATCACCAAAGCCACTGAAAAAAATCACAGCTAATAAAGCTTTTCTTTCAAAACCTCAGACCAAACTCCATAGAAATACACATGGAATATGTATAGTAAAATAGTTTTATTTAAGGGCTATGAGGAGGGAGAAGGAATTGTAAGTTCAAAAGAGAACAAGGGGCTTCCACAGAAGGGAGAGAGCCAAGGGCACTTCATAAAGTACAAGAAAGGAATCACACCTCTCAAGTTGAGATGTGGGTATACTCAGAATGCGGATAGGACCAAAAACACTTCTATAAACACAAGACCTGATATAGAATCAGGCTGTGAGCTTTAAACTGAGCAAATGCTAAAACAATGAACAATGGTAACTGAATCTTCATTAGTAGATGTTACCATCCTTTTATACTACTATCAGTAAAGCATTTTAAGGACCACCAAAATGCAACTGTACCTGTTATTTATCTTAACATTTCTTAATGTAAATTGCAAATAAGACATTTCCTTATTTGCAGTAATGATTCTTTTCCTTTTATAGGAAAGGATGTTTGTGGAGCTTGAGAGATAGCACAGCGGGTAAGGCCCTGGCCTTGCACATGGCCCTAACCTCAGCACCACTCATGGGATCTGATCCCTACCTAGCATCACGTATGTCCCCTAAGCACAGAACTGGGGGCAAGTCCTGCGCACAGCGTGTGAGGCCCTCCCAAAAACTTTATTAAACAAACAACTATGTTTGGAAATACCATTAAAATAACTACACTTTAGGATTTAAAAAAACAACAAAGAAGCAGGGGGCAGAAAAAATATTATTGCAGGAAGCTAATCCTTGTAATAAAAAAAAATCCTTTGTCTCCAGCTTCTTAAGCCAAAAGCATTTTTATAGGTCAAACAATGTGCAAATCCTGCTATGTACAAGAATCTTTTAAAGAGGATAGGATCTTTTAAAGAGCCATTGGGCTGAAGTGTTTATTATCTGCTTCCTGAGCTCCCCCCCTCCACCACCTGCTCTCCCCTGCCCCCGCCTCACCCCCCAAAGGTATGAACTTGCTGAGAATGCAACTAGAAGCTGGCAGTCTTCGGGTGCGGCGGTGGTGGTGGGGTGGGGGGGGGCGGGGGAGAGAATATTTTCCACTTGCCCTCTCTGGAGGGAATCATGCGGAGGTGGAGGAAAACTGCTCTTAAGCTCCGAATCAGATGACAGGCAGGCATAGCTACGCGCCCAGCGACCAGATGTCATCCGGAGACAACTGCATCCTCCCACACATCAGGAGGAAGTAGGACAAGTGAAATCAATGTTAACACCTGGTGTCTTCCAGGGTTCAGAGATCCCAATATGGGGGTGGTGGGTCCCCACCCTCCAGTGCTCTCTTGGGAGGACGAAACAAAACACAACAAAAACCCCGACAACTGCTCGCTTTCTGCTCAAATAGTCCCCATCTTCACAGGCCTGAGAAGTTGCTGTATCTTAGCTCCACTGAGATGAAGCAGAAGAAAAACGCGATCGCGGACCTCCAGAACAGGCTCCGGCACCTCCTCTCCCCCCCAAACTCCCAAGTTTCTGCCCGACTCCAAGTTCCAGAAATTGTTTCCACTCCGGACTCATGCCTGGCCTCTAAGATCCGGCTGTGCGTTCCCCGCCGGCTGGCATGGGACGGCGCCGAGACTACTTACGGGGCTGAGCCAACTTTGCTCTCTCTCTTCCCCAGCCCTTTGACAGGCTTTGTGTCTTCCACATCTTGCTGTAGTTCAGTCATCAGGGCCGCAGCCGGGACGGCACCTTCAGCTCCCGGGTCCCCGCGGCTCCCACGGTCCGGGGCGCAGCTCCGAGCCGCGCCCTCCCCTGCGCGCTGGGCTCATCCAGGCCGGCCGGGCGCGCCGGGGGCCGCCAACCTGGACACGTTGGAGGCGGCGCGATTGGCCAGCGCGAGCAGGGCAGGCCGGGAGCGAAGGAGGGAAGGGGGCGGAGGGAGGAGGGAGGGAAGGGGCGGGTCGAAGCAAAATGACAGCCTCTTACCCCCAACCCCGGCGGCCGGGGAATCGGAGACGCAAACCTGTTGAACTAGTCTTTCTGGGAGAGGGAGCTAATTGGCCGCGCAGGTGAAACATTTGCCTAGCATGGCACGCTACATTCCCCCTCCTGCTAAACTATGCTTTTTCTTCTTCTTCCTTCCGATCTGGAGATTGACTTGAGGACTTTGCTAACGCGCAGCGGTTGCAGATACAGGAAGTGGATAGGAGTAAGTGAGGGGCGCGCGCTCTCACATACACACCTGCACCGCACCGTGTGGGCTCGCCTCTGCCCCAGCCTAAATTATTCAGACAGGATATTGCCTCACTGTGCAAGGCCTCTTCGGGGCTTTACCACTGGGTCTGCTCTATAACAAAGGTAATGAGAGATAATTAGCATTTCTGGTCTCTGGATTAACCCTATAGTCTTCTGGTGAGTAGCACTCATCCAAATCTCTTTAGC
Source organism: Cryptotis parvus (assembly GCA_021461705.1). Classification (NCBI taxonomy): domain Eukaryota; kingdom Metazoa; phylum Chordata; class Mammalia; order Eulipotyphla; family Soricidae; genus Cryptotis; species Cryptotis parvus. Next base: position 88,220 of record JAJIBD010007106.1, on the reverse strand, counting down.
AACTTGACTTCCGGTGTTCCTGACAACTTGACCACCTGACCGACCGAATCCTCTTATTCCCGTCTTCTCAGAAGTCCTAACTTGCTGACTCTTGCCTGATCTTGCTGTTTTCCAATTTGCCACGAGAAGCTGGAAATCACTAAGGCTGACTTTAATGCCATCCGAGTAACAAGGACAGAGAGCATGGCACACTGGGAGATCATGACTATGAACCTACCCAAAGGCTGCAAGACTCTAATTTTTCTTTTAAAATCAATGTATAAATGGGTAAGTGAGGCCATTGCTTTGCAGCTGACTCTAGCCTGATCCCCAGCACTACATACGGTCTACAGAGAACTAGCAGAAATGATCCCTTTAATGCAAAGACAGGAGTATACCCTGAGTACTGACCAGCGTGGCCCCCAAAACACCAAACCAAAGCAAACAATAATTACAAGAGGGCCAGAGATGTGACTCAAGAGTAGAGCTCATACTTTGCACATACCAAGCTCTGGCTTTGGCGCTGAACCACCAGAAGAAAAAATGGTTACAAGAAACACAACTAGTTTCTACATATGCATTTGTACTTCTTAGAATCTTTCATGCCATATACTGTAAGTATAAGTTGGGAGACAGCTTAGGCCTCTATACTTCCATACATGTGTGCTTAAATGCCTGGTCTGATGACTGAGAGAAGGGTGGGAAGAGCAAAGATCAGGTGCTGCAGATTTATTCTAATGTGGGTTCCCACCAACTGGCCCTTTAAGCCCTTACACCCAACCAGGGAGTAAAATGATTTGGGGCAACAGAACACCATCTACTCAGTGATTAGTACCTGTATAAATGAGTCACCTGGTCTTAGTACATTGGCTAGTTAGCTGCTTACATACTGGGACTACATTTCAAGTCAAAAACACCTATCCTCACAAACAACTTCAACCATGTGAGAGAGGCAAATTATTCCTGCATTTTTTAAAAAATGGGTTCGCTCCTAGCTTTGTGCTCAGGGACCACTCCTGGTGATGCTACTGGTGATTCAAGGCAAGTCCTTATCTGCTGTACTATCTCTCTAGCCCAATGCAAATTCTTTCTGAAAGTTTCTTGCTTTCTATTAGCTTATGTCACTAGACTGAGAGAATTTCAGGTCTGTTTGTTTGAAAATTGATTCTTGTAGCACCTGAGGAAGAGGAACAGAGAGATAATACAGCAGGCCAGATGCTTGCTTAGCCTGTGGCCCACCTAAGTTCAATGTCTGGCATTGCATATGGTCTTTAGAACCCTGCCAGGAGTGATTCCCGGGCACAGTGTCAGGTGTAGTACCTGGGTATCACTGATTGTGCCCCATACCCCAAAAAATAAAACAAAATAAGTCAATAAAAACATATATAAATTCTATAAGAGTTGTTTTATACTTTCTTTACCACAGACGCCCTTCTGTCCACAGGGGGCCAGGCTTGAGGGGACCAGACACTAGCTGCTTCCTGGTTCTTTCTCCAGGTTTTGTCCTGTTTTGGATTGAGTTGGATATGGGGTACAGCTAAGATTGTCACTATCCCATGCTCTGGATGGGTGGTGACAATCCTAGGGGTATCCAAGCTGCCCCATTACAAGGTCCAGACCAGAAAGAAATGGGTCTTTTTTGTTTGTTTTGGGGCCACACACAAAGTATGGGTACCAAAAAGATCAAACCTAGGATGTCTGTGTGCAAGAGAAGTGCCTGAACTGCTGACTAGCTCTACAGTCCCAAGAAAGACTTAACTATTTCTACCATTTCCAACCAAATATTTCAGCTTGTTTTCATAAATTCAGTGCTCAAGGCTTATACCTGGTGGTTCTCAAAGAACCACACAGGACCAGATATCCAAGACCTCAAACTTTGAGCTTTCTCTCTTCCCCAAGTAATGTTTTAATGAGATAGAATGTGCCTAGCATAATATTTATAATTTTAATTATTGGTACATGTGCAGTTTGGTAGCATCAAATACTTCTATCAGTGATTACAGCCATCACGATCTATAGGCCTACATTCAAAACTTGGTCACCTCCAATAGAAAGTCCGTGCATTCAATCATATCTCCTCAGCCCCTCAGCACTTGGTATCTCTCTTCTACTTCCTGTCTCTCTGAATTGATCTATTCCAGGTGCCTCATGTAATTAGAAGTCTACCTTATTTTTTCTTCTGTACCTGGCTTTTTTTCATGAAGTATGCTGCCTGCCAGCTCCATGCATCAGTATAGGAGTATGCTAAACTACTATACTGATAGGAGTATAGTCCTATCAGATGTAGTCCTATCAGAGTATAGTCCTATACTATATCAGTATAGTTCTATGACTATACTCCACACATCAGTATACTCATATGCTGCTTCATCTTGTATTGGTTGACAGTGTACAGCCTGTTTGATGGCCATCCCAATATGTCACCTCCTATACTCCAGTACACCATCTAGGTTTGTCTTCTTACATTCTATGACTATCCCACAATGAAACAGCCACGTAAAGAGCCTTTTTCAGAATTAATCAGTCTTTACACAATGTCTAACTATACTTCATTCCTTTCTATGGCTGAATTTGTTCTCATATGTATAGTCCACATTTGCTGACTCATTGTTTGTTGGTGGGTGTGGCTGTTTCCATCAACAAATTTAACTTTAAGCTATGGTAAATAATTTTTTGGTGAATACTCCTGCACAAATCCCTATTCAAGTCCCTACTTCTAACTCTTTTCCTTGGGAGAGGCGAGTCTCCCTAATGGAGCTTAGGAGTCCCTTCAGCAATTCTCTGGCCGCATGACTAGTAAGTAGTTCAATGCAAGAGAGCAAGGATATGCTGCTGCTAAGGTCCTACAGTGTAAGGGTCTTGGGCCTCTCTGGGCGGCTGGAAGGAGCAAAGGGGCCTGCTGGGCAACGCCCTACAATGCTCTACCATGAGGTGCTAGAAATTAACCCCAGTACTATTTCTCCAGCCCATTTGATTCTTTTGAGGATATATCTAGGAGTGAAATTGCTAGGTAATATGGGATTTCTACGTTTAATCTTTTGAGAAACCCTGGTTGGTCAGGCCCATTTTGATGCCTGTTCTGTAAGGAACAAAGTATCCCCAGCTTCGCTGGCATGGGCTGACAGCTCAGTGACAGTGTGAGTACTCAGACGCCTTAGAATATGTTTTTACTTTTGGGATGAGATTGTCCAAAAAATGTGGTATTAAATGAAAGCAAGAGAGGGAGAAGGTAAAAGTAGGTGGGGCAAGTAGCAGATAGTCTTTTCTAGAGTGGAAAAGAATTAGAAAGGAACAAGGTAAGGACATTATCTTGCCTAGTGACAGATACTTAAGTTTTAAAAAACATTATCAGGACTGGGGAAATGTCTCAGGGTACTTAAAGGTGTGCTTTATATATATGGACACTCTCCATTCAATCCCTAGCATTTCACAGTTCTTGGAGAACAAACAGTGATGTCTGAGCACTAAACTGAAAATGGCCTCTGAGGACTTCTAAGTGTGGTCCCCAAATAACTAATGATATTGCCAAACAGTATCCTAACTCCTTTGCTTTTTGGGGTTATTGTATTGTATTATGAAATATAACGCAGTTCCAAAAAAGTCGATGACAGGGGCCAGGGAGATAGTAGAGCAGGTAGGGCGTTTGCCTTGCATGCAGCTGCCCTGGATTTGATCCCAGGCATCCCACATGGTCTCCCCGAGCACCATCAGAAGTAATTCCTGACTGCAGAGCCAGGAATAACCCCTGGACAGTGCTGGGTATTATCCAAAGAAAAAAAAATTAAATAAATAAAAGCAGCAGCCAAATAAGAGGAGAAATTTCATCAGAATGTGATAAAAATAGAAATGTACAATGGTGTCAAAATATTGGGGGGCGTTTTTTGATCTGTTGCTGATAAAAGACCCTTTACATAGTTTTTCTCACAGTTTTGGGAACATAAAATCTTGGGGCTACAATCACAGGGAGGTTCTAGAGTTGGGCATGTGACCGAGCAGTAGACATACATGCCTTGCAGTTGCAAATCCCTGGGCTGGGCCCTTGTACCACAAGCCCCACCCAAAACTACCAACTGTGAATCACTCCAAAATATTTTCTTGAAATCAGGAGTTCTAGCTATGACTTTCTCAACTTATTGGAGCAGATCTGGTAGAGAATGTCTATCCATAACCTTCCAAGACATGTGTCTATTTACCAGATGAGAATAGAGATCAAAAGTGGGTGTCTTTTAACATTGCTCATATTAACCATGCACTGTCCATAGGCTCAGGAACAGAGCTCAAATATGAGTTTAGAGATTTAAGGAGGTTTGATTGCAATGTGTCATCAAACAGATACTAAATTTTCAGCACGTGGCAGTGTATGTTTTTATTAGCCCATATAAGTATGTGTAAGGTCATCACATGCCTGTCTTTGATGCATGTTGTCTGATGACATATATTTTAGAATATGTTGATCAAGATGTAACTTGGAAGCTCTACAATGATTTAAAGTAGAGTATTTAACATATAATGTCATAAGTCAAAGCATAAGTCATTCCATGAACACCCATCAGGCCACTCCTGTTTTCAATTGAAGGTCAATATTCAAAGGAGAGAATGGAGAGCAGTATGGTAACACTGAAGAACTAATTATAAAACTTAAAAAAGAAGTTTAAGAATGGATGTGGAGAAGTTTTACATGATGGTAACCATTACTAAAAAAACTCTTTAACTAGAAAGGAAAAAAATTGGGGGTGGGGATGGAGAACTAGCCCACACCCAGCTGTACTCAGGGCTTACTCCTGGCTCTGTGCTCAGCAGTCACACCTGGTACACCTGGCAATGCTTGGGGGGACCATAAGCAGGGCTAGGAATCAGCTGCATGCAATCCACATGCTGTACTGTCTGTATATTCAAAAGTGAAGGTTCATTAAGCCTTAAACAGTGGGATGGGAAACCAGAGTAAGCTATAAAAAATCTGCTACTTTGGTGCATTTGTGGACACATGTACAAACACACACACACACATTCAAACAGAATATTTTTTTAAACAGAATAAAATGATTATTTCCCAAGCCAACTTTTCCTAAATGTGGAAAATTTTAGATACTTGAGTTCTTTCTCTCACTGCCTGAAGAGCCAGGCCAGCCTGTAAGGACTGACTAATTTAGGGGCAGACAGACTGGGAAAGGGAGAATAAATCTGGCTCTGTGAGATAGCAGGGTCAACAATAACCTCCAGGTCACTAACCTTTTAAAAATTAAATTATTCCACCTAGAGAAGAAATTAAAATCAACTCCAAGTTTTAAAAGTATCATACGCGCCATCCATGTGGTGAGTGTTACAGATCTCAACATGCGGGGCATTGTAAGGCTTCTGAGACCATCACTGGGATTTTTCACACTGGGATATGGGTCATCTGGCAGTGGGCCAGGCTGGCATCTCCTGCGTCTGTCTCTGTCCATGCCAGCAGACAGCTGCCCCTTCTTCTGGTTAAACTCTTCCACTTTCATATATTTGTTATCTTTATTAGGTTTTGTGATCCTTTATTTTGAGGGAAGAGTTGGCTGGGGCCACTTGGCAGTTCTTGTGGCTATTTCTCAATTTTGGTTGGGGGCCACTTCCAGGGGGTACTCAGGGGGACCATGGCAGGTATCACTGCTGTGCAAGACCAGCACCCTTATCCCTGTGATCTCGCTCCCACCCCTGGATTGGCTTCCTTTTGAATGGAAAATAAAATTCTCTTGCTACATGCTAACATTTCCAACATGGAGCCCTGCAGCTGTTCTTCAGAGAAGAGTCTGAGAGCTTTAGTGGCTTAGGCCAAATCTTCAGGGGCCCAGGAGAATGCAGCTTCCTGATTTCCAGTGTGGTTCCTATAAGAGTACACGCAAAAAAAAATTTCTTCCTGGTAGACACACAGGCCCTGTAGGAGAGGGTTGTCCTGGGAAAGTCTGTCAACCCTTTGATGCTATAATGATTGCAAAGGAGGGCCAGAGTGATAGAACAGTAGGTAGGGTGCTTGGTTTTTATCTAGTTGACCTGGGGATTTGATCCCTGGCACACTATATGATTCCCCAAGAACACTAGGAGTGATCCCTGAATCCAGAGACAGGAGTAAGCACTGAACACTGCAGGGTATGACCCAATAACAAAATAAACACAATAATTGCAAGAAGCCACAATGTGTAAGAGAAGAGAAGGAAAAAAGAGAGAGGGAGACACACAAAGAAAGGGAGAGGGAGAGAGAAAGAGAGAGAGAGAGTGGTGAAGAAGAAAAAATGTCTACCATAGAGGCAGCCTGGGAGAGGAGGGAGAAATTTGGGGATATTGGAAGGGTGGTGGAGGGATGGGTGCTGAAACACTGTATAGCTGAAACCCAAACATGAACAGCTTTGTAATTGTATATCTCACAGTGGTATAATAAAATTTAAAAAGGAAATAAAACAAAAATGATTGCAAGAGGAAGAGGCATACATGGAGTGGAAGCTATCATGGGTGCCTATGTGATTGGCTTATCTAACGCTGCATAACAAAGCACCTCAACTTTGGGACTTCAAGGCACTGTGGTGCTCAGGGTTGGCTTTGTGGGAGGGCTTAGCTGATGTCACCCCAGTTGTTTGGGGCTGCAGTGGGGATGACTGGAAGGGTGGCACAGCACTAGCAGAGCATTTTGATCATCTCATGGCTGTTTTCTTTTAGAAAAATTTTTTTATTAATATTTTATTATACCACCGTGAGATATATAATTACAAATATGTTCATGTTTGGGGGTTTCAATCACACAGTGTTCCAGCACCCACCCCTCCACCAGTGCCCATTCCCATCACCAATGTTTCCAATTCTTTCCCCTTTCCCTAGCCTGCCTTATGGCAGGTTCTTTATATCTTTCTCTCTCTCTTTCTCTTTCTCTTTCTCTCTTCTCGCTCTTTCTCTCTTCCTTCTCTTACATATTGTGGATTGTAATTATACACTCAGAGGTTATCCTGTGCATCTTTTTGCCTGTATTTAATGCTCAGTTCTAGTTGGTATTAGCACTTTCGACAATTATTAGCACATTTTTCATGGCCATTTTCTTAAGCTTCCTTAGGACTGGGTGGTCTTGTAGGGTTGGGCTTTATATATGGTGGTTGCCTTTCTCCAAAGCATGTAAGCTGTGAAACCACACTGAAATCCACAAGGCTTTTACTTCTGCTGCATTCTACTACTCCAGGTGAGCCCCAAGACTGGTCTAGTGGAAAGTATGTCCAAAATGAATGGAGTTTGTGGGAAACCATCCTTGAGGACCAGCGATCTCAACATAGTGAATAGATTATCAATTATTTGTCAACAGTCATATGAGCAAACAGGCATTTCTAACAGCCTTTCCTTACTACCTGAGACAGAGAAGTTAACAAAATGGGTAAAAGCATGTTCTTGGGACATATCCTAATAGGTAAAACTAAGAGTGGGGAATTAAACACATAGGGTCAGGAGATAGTACAGTGCCTGCCTTCTATCTGGCACACAGCCAACCCGGGTTTGATCCCTGGCACCACACAGGATCCCTGAACCTTTCCAGGAGTGATCCCTGAGCACAGTGTCAGGAGTAAACCCTGAACACAGCTTCATGTGGGCCCAAACAACACCAATAACAACAGCAACAACAAAACAAAATCAAGCACAGGAATGGCATAGCATTGACGGAAAAGAGGCAAAAATAAAAGCAATTATGGGACCTGTTTTACAAAAGATCAGAGAAACTCTTTTTGTGTGTGTGCTTATTTGTTTTCAGGGGCCACACCATGAGATGCTCAGCTGCTGACTCCTGGTTCTACACTTGGGGATCACTTCTGGTCCCTTGGAGGGGTTTATAGGATGCTGGGAGTCAAATTTTGGTTGGCTTTGTGCAAGGTCAGCTCTTACACGCTCTACTATTTCAGCCACCAGGGAAACTTTTTTTTTTCCTTTTTTGGTCCACACCCAGCAATGCTCAGGGGTTACTCCTGGCTCTTCACTCAGGAATTAGTCCTGGTGGTGCTTCGGGAACCATATGGGATCCAGGGAATCTAACCTGGGTCGGCTGTGTGCAAGGCAAACACTCTACCTGTGCTATCGCTCCGGCTCCCACCAGTAAAAACTCTTTGAGAGGTGACATGCCAGAGGACAGTTGAACAGAGGGAGAGGGGGAAATCTAGGTGGAGCTTGTCAGCTAGAGGGACGGATGTGGGTAAAGGCTAAAGGCAAGGCTGACCTGGGCTTATTCTAGGGACAGGAGGATGCCTCCATTCTCCACTGAGCCTAGAATAGAGGGTGAGATGATAGGAAATAGACTAGGGCCTGGCCTCAGAGAGACATGTTCTTTGTCCATCTGTTTATCTGTCCTTTCAAACAAGAACAGAGTCTTCTCAAAAAGGGTACTTAGCTGCTGTGTTCACACGGTATCCACGGCACCTGCATGACTCATGTCAGAGACTCTAGAGGTGTGTCCAAATGACCCTGAGGAAGCTGTGCTGACAGACGCCGTAGCCCCCTCACCCACTCCCTGCACCTGCACTTTCACAGTCTTGTGAGGTCTGATAGTTTCGGTCTCTCCACTCCACCCCTCAACTTGCAAGGGGAATATAACAGAGGCGAATGGAAAAATAAATACAGCCTAAATCCTCCCTTGGCTCTCACCCCTCACCACTAAAATTGAACCTTTTGGTTCATGCTACTATTGCTCAGCAGCTGGTGAACAGCAAGTGCTTCAAATGGGTCAGTGAGGTCCACGCACTCCCAGATGGCCTAGCTCTGGTGCTAGTCTGAGAATCGCTGTTTATAAACCACAAGCAGCAAGTGAGAGTTATGGAATGTCTTGTATTTTCTTATAGAAACAGTCATACAGTGACTTCCTCTCTTTGTTTTGAGAACTCAGGATCGTGCCATAGGTCCTTGCTGTTTCCCTCGCACCCAGGGGTGGCACAGTCTGTCTTCCTGGCAATGTATTTGTTGGCATTGTTCTGTGCACAACTTGGAAGCAGATGGGCCGACATTTGCCTGCTTTTCACATTTTCAGAAAACATCATCTATCCTGCAAACTTTCTGTTTTCTTTCACATGCTTTCATTTTATTTCTCCTTTTTTGACAGTCTTTTTTAAGAGTTTTGTTATCTTGTCTTCCAATATGTTATTCTCCATCTAATATGACTAATGAAATACTTTTTGAATCTAGAAAATTAACCAGAAAAGAAGGAACAAGGAAGAGCAGAAAGCAGACAATGCAGGCAGATAAAGCTTTTCTATTTTTCTTCAAGGGCTACAAATGTGCTTTGCATTTATGCTCTGATTGACTTATCAAGAGGACTTTCATTTGGGGCAAACTGCAGTCTGCCTAGCCTTTCTTTCCTTCCAACCAAAATTTTACTTAGTGCCTTTGCCGTGGAGGTGGTCTTTTGGGTTATGGAGACATAAAAGAAGTAGCTGCGCTGCTGAGTGCCTGCTTTGCATGGGAGAGGCCCAGTGTCACTCCCTAGCGCTGATTTGTACCTTGAGGATGACCAGGAGTAGCCCCTGAGCACTGCCAGGTGTGGCTCAAAAGCAAAATGCCAAAAAAGAGAATTACCTGCATGTGTGAGGTTCGTGGTTCGCCTCCCACAACACTGCACCTCTTTACCCCCAGCATACAAATAGCAGTATCTGTTTACTATAGATGAGATTTCAGGCCCATTGAAGGAAGAGAGGCCAATAAGCAGATATTTCCATACCATATCTTGATAAAACCACAGTCAAAACCCAGCATGTGGGACCAGGAAGGTAGCATGAGTGGGGCAGCAACGTGCTTACATTATGGAGTTTGATCCCTGGCACCATGTGACCCCTGCCCTGCTAGTCCAACATGGGTTCCCAGGCACCACTTGTCCAGAACACCAACCCATCCCCTGCCAGGCTGAGGGGCCCAGCATAGCTGGGTGTGTCTCTGGGCTCCCCTGAACCCCAGCTCACCTCATTCATGTATCAAAACCAGATACTTACATCAAGTGTCATCAATATATCAAAAGGTGGGAGGGGAGAGAGGCCCACAGGGTGCTGTGTGGTCTGTTCTACCCCAACCCCTACACACACACACACACACACACACACACACACACACACACACAGAGGCATCTGTACAATTTGTCAAAAAGGCCCTCGGCTGGAAGTCAGGAGAACTGGGCTCTAGCCCAAGCTCTGTCCTTTGTCCAGGAATGTGAATCTATTAATGGAATATACAGCCTTGAAGTAAGAGAATGTCAGCCCTGTGCAACGGCCCTGCACAGGGCTCCTGTCTACAGCCACGTCACTCTCTGCCTCACATAACTCTTTGGTGGGGCACTTTTAAACATAGAACTATTACATCCACCAAGTGCAAAAATTGGTATTGTAACTAGTGTTCATGAGGGGAGAGTAATTCTTGAAATTTATTCCCTTGGGAAGCTCAGTGCATTTATACCTTTTCTACCAAGCTTTTGTCCTTCCTCGCATTTGTTTCAGATGAGCATAGAATGTTCCCTGAGTGTTTGGAATACAGACCAATCAAAATAAGAATGTTAATTTTAACTCTTGGTAGTATTCAATTATAAAATGAAGTAAAAAATTTCTTTTTCCTTCATCTGAAAAAATAGATTTGGGAGCAGAAGGCGAATCAAGGTTTAAGGAGTAACCAGGTAGCAGGAGATCCTGAGTTCAATCCCAGGTTTGTTGTTTCCTATGGGGTTTACCCTAACCCCTCTACTATTGGGATTCCCAGGTTGGGGAGATACACACACACACTCTCTCTAATAAGACTCTCTCTTTAAAAACTGTGTCTCTCTCTCTCTGTCTCTCTGGCTAATAAGACTCGTTCTCTGTTCATAGGTCCCCGACGCGGTGATTCTGGAGAGAGCGGGGTCCGGGCCGGCCCAAGAGAAGAAAAAAAAGACACATGGTAGAGAGAAATTCAGATAATGGAAATGCTGATCCATCAGAACCCCAAAACTCCGGCTGAGAATTACTGCAGTAAGTTTGTAGTAGATGATACTGAAGAAGAAGAGGTAGTGCCAGCTTCTGGGAAGGGTCATCTTTAGCTTTTGTTCCCCAGGGCTTGCTACAGTCTTCAATTTTCTACCCTGGGTGGAAGGAATTACTGGTGATATCTACTCAGTAAACAATGCCCTTGCATGAACAAGTGGAAGGAGGGGTCCTGGGAATAAAGAACTTCTGACCTAGAAGGGCTGGAAGGAGGGGAAGAGCAAGGGAGTGATTAAGAGACTGATGTGCGAATATGAATAAGCCGCCTTGTAACCTTCGATTGAGTGTGTGGATCTCCTTTGTCTTTATGTCTTCAGCTGGGGTAGGGGGGGGATTATAGCAGTCCTGATTTTAGAGGGTCGTTGGGGGGTGATACAGCAGTTGCTGAGGTGTAGGGTGCCAGGCTAGAGAGAGTGGCGCAGGGACAGGACCTCACCATTGTTCTCGAGAGGCGAGAAGACTGAATAGGACAAGACAGGGAAGTCTTGTTCTATTCATGGGACCAGGCAGCATCAGGGACGGGACTGGTGATGTTCATGGGTAAAGATGATGATTATTATGATGATATTATGATGTATTGATATGATTATTATTTCAATGGCTTAGAGGAGACCAAACTCTTGGATGGACTGGCCTGGATGCCCCTGGTAGACAAACGGACTTCCCTCCTCCTGGTTGTGTCTCGAGGCTCTCAGAGTGGGGTAAACACTAAAGAATGCAAGAATGTTAGTTTTCTTCTTTATTCATCTCTGCTATTCACTATAGCTAGAATCTGGAAACAACCTAAATGCCCGAGAACAGAGGACTGGCTAAAGAAACTGTGGTTCATCTACACTATGGAATACTATGCGGCTGTCAGAAAGGATGAAATTATGAAATTTACCTGCAAATGGATGGACATGGAGTCTATCATGCTGAGTGAAATTAGTCAGAAGGAAAAGGACAGATATAGAATGACTGCATTCATTAATAGGATATAAATAGATACCAGTGTTTTACTAAATATGGGAAATGGTAATGGCAGATTAAAACTCACCACTGAATATACACAAAGAGACTTAAGTGATAAACTCTAAATATCTTCAGGGCTAGCCACAATGTGTAAAATAAGAGGGAGAGAGATGCAGAGACAGAGAGAGAGATAGAGAGAGAAAGAGAGGAAACTGGGGTACCTGCTATTAAGGCAGCCGGGGGGGTGGGAGGGGAGGGGTACATTGGTGGTGGAAATGGGGCACTGGTGGAGGGATGGGTGCTGGAATACTGTATTACCAAGAACCAATTATGAACACCTTTGTAATTGTATGTTTCACGGTGGTATAATAAAAAAATTTTAAAAAAGAATGTTAGTTTTTTATTCAAAGTTGAAAAACAGCTCAAAGCTTGTGTTTAGTTGTCTTCAAGCCAGAAGCCTCATGGAGTTGATGGTTCTCTGACACAATTAAGAGTTTGGGGAAATAGGGGCTTTAAAGCCTCACACTCCCTTTCTCTGCCTCTCCATAAATCACCTCATCAAGGGCCAGTGTGAATCCAAGGCTTTGCTAGATGCTGTGAAGCTCGGATTTGCTGTTTCAGAGAACTGAGCTATTGTTTAATTTCTGAGATAAAGTTTACAACTCAGTAAAGCTAACCTCGGAGCTTCAATAGCAAAAGAATATTGTTTATGGGATGTATGACAAACCTTCTAAATACGTAGATATGAATGGTCCATCCTACTTTGGCGAAGCTATGGATTTTATTTTTAAAGTAACAAGTTTTAGTTCCATTGTTTTAAAATTTAAATGCTGTTTAATGTCTGCTTTTTTTTTTTTTAAAAATGATGTTATTTCACTGTGAACGTCACAAATTGTTCTCTTTTAGACATCAGCTTCCTTATTGGCAGAACTTGAGGGTAAGCATACCCATTTAAAAACCTCTCTGGCCATGTTGAAGGCTGGGAGATTTTATGTTACTAAATATAAAGCTTAGAGTGTGATAATTTTTTACTTCAGGAACTATAAAGCTGCCTTGAAAGAAGAGGGAATTCACCATAAGGAAGTTAATATGTATGGAATTACAGGAAAAGTAAAACTTTTCTCAATACATTTTTAAACTTTACTTTTGTTTTTATTGAACCACAGTGAGAGATACAGTTACAAAGCTGTTCACGATTGGGGTTCAGTCATATAATGTTCTAATATCCACATTTCCCCTGCCAATGTCCCGTTTTTCCTGAATGTATAATATGATGAATTAATTTTGTTGTTTTATCGTGCTATTTATTTTTAATTATAGTTTAGATAACATGGCTACAATAGTCTTTTGGTTCCTAGTATTGAGGCATGTAGTTACTTCACACCAGCTGCACCAAAGTCCCTTGGCCCTCCCTCTGTCCCTACACCATCTCAAGTTTAATATCTGTCCCCCTCACGTGTTGTCCCACTGTTTGTAGTACTGCTTGATTACGGTTTGGTGCACACTCTGGGGCACTCTACTTCCACCCTCCGGCCCTGCTCCACCTATGTTGCTCCCAGATGCGTTCGCTGTATTTAACAAAGTTATTCCCCTTGGCCCTGCACTCACCCCTTCACATCTAAGGGATGGGAAACTGTCTCATTGTCTCTTGTCCAGTTCCCTGTTACTTCTTGATCAAGAAATAGTAACAATTAGAAAAATACTACAGATTACAAGTCATTTAGACATTGTATCCAGCATTATACTGTGTTTTGTTATTTGCCATACAGGATGCATTTTCCCATATAAAAGGCAATATGAGAATGACTGGAGAGATAGTACAGCGGGGAAGGCATTTTCCTACACGCAGCCAGCCCAGGTTTGATCCCTGGCACCCTATATAGTCTCCAAACACTGCTAGGAGTGATGCTTGGGCATAGAGCTAGAAGTAAGCCCTAGGGATGGCCCCCAAACAAAAAAATAAAAATTAAAGGGCAACATGGGGGGGTGATAGTGCAGTGGTTAGGGCTCATGCTTGCCCGCATCTGACCCAGGTTTAACTCCCAGCACCACCTGGTTCCCTGCGCATCACTGGGTACAGCCCTAGAGGCCTCCAGAACCTCTCAGTGGCCCAGATATCCCTGGAACTGCATATCTGAGCAGCCCTGTACTACGGGCCTTGCATTGAACCAATGGCACAGTTAGTTGGCTGGAACCCCCAGACCTCCTAAGCACCAATATAAAAATTCCCTTTCCACTTACTTACCCAGAAAAGAGCAACATGAAAAGATCTTGGTCCAAATGCAACAGCAAATTTTCCTGGGTCATACTGGGGATCAAATCATCACCGAAAACCCACAATATTGAAATCTTTCTGGGTGAATAACTCATCAAAGACACAAAGAGATGAGGAACCAAACCACACAAAGAGGTAGCTATTGTCTTCTCCATGGTTGGGGGAGAGATTTTTAACTCCTAGCTCTATAAAACCACATTCCTTCCCTGAAATTCCCTGCTAAAGTATGAGCACTTCCAATTTCCATGGTGTGACCTTCTCCTTTTTAGCCACACATCCTGTATGGAAAGTATTGAAGGAAAACTCTGGAACTAATTTAGAAGCTACTACAGATCCACATGCTTTTAACCCAGACCCATGGGGCCAAATGTGATTCGGAACTCAGAGATAATTTTGGATTTTCAACAGGTAACACGGCACATTTGTTCCGAGGGGACACAGATTCTCAGGGTTTGTGATTTAACACGATGACGTTTCTTCTGCTTAAACATATGACGATTCCCACTGTGATAAAAATGACAGTGCTGAGAGCCTCCCCTCCTCCCATTCAGGTCCTGCCAGCAAAGTTAGCCAAGTGGGCTGGTTTTTCAAGCCTTCTCTCTCCGAACTGCTGAGAGGGAATGTGGAATTGCAAGTAACCAAGGAAATTTTTGTTTCAAAGAAGAAAATTCAAGTTATTTCAGTCTTGAGACAAGTTCCAGAGCAACAGCGACCCTCCTGGAGATAGAGGTGACCCTCTCCCCCCCACAGCTTCCCTCACACACACCCTCTTGCAGGTCTCCAGGGTCAAGGGTTGAGAAGCAGTTTTAGAATGAAATTTACCAGCACTCTTCACTCAGCCCGTAGCTGCCTTCTTAGCTGACTGAAAGAAGTCTCACCATCTGAGAATAAACATCTTTTCATGGGAGATGGGGCAAAAGTTCCAGCCCACAGATGCCCCCACAGGCGAGAGGGCATGCTCCAGAGGATGCTGGGGTGGGGGGGTGCTCTGGAACCATGAGGGGGCTGACCTTTGATATGTCCCATGCTCTGACTTTCTCAGGGGCGTGCTTATTTATTTTTTATCTTATTATTATTATTTTAAACATTTTTATTATACCACTGCGAGATATACAATTACAAAGAGGTTCATGTTTGGGTTTCAGTCATACAGCATTCCAGCACCTGTCCCTCCACCAGTGCTCACGCACCCACCGTCAATGTCCCCTGATTCCCGCCCCCATCCTGCCTCTATGGTAGGCTCTTTACCTCTTCTCTCTCTCTCTCTCTCTCTCTCTCTCTCTTCTCTCTCTCTCCCTTACACATTGTTACTTGCAATGCATACATTTTGAGGTTATCACGTATATCCCTTTGCCTACATTCAACGCTCAGTTCTAGGGCTGGTATTATCACTTCCAATGATTATTAACACACTGTTCCCTTCCCTGTCTTATCTAACCTCTGACTCCCACACACTTGTGGTTCACTCTACTCATTAACAAGACCTCCTGATCCATGTTTTGCCTGGCCTTGGATATTGGATCATACTATGTAATTTTTTAATATCTCACAAATAAATGTAGTCATTCTCAGGGACGTATTTAGACATCACCAGAGAATGGCCTTCAGCAAAATGTGACAGCTGGTGTGTTTCTTAGCCTGTGTGCACCTTACAATGAGTAGGAGCCTTTGAATGGGCTTGTGGCCCTTCGGTCCTTATTATCCTACCTCTGTGACTTATCCATTTGTGTCCCCTGCTGGGATTAGGGTCTGAGACTCCCTGTGTGACATGGGGTTCAAGGGCCAACTCAGACTCATTGTCTGAGTCTAACCTGTGGCAATGACGCCTTAATTTTTCTGAGGAGATAGTATCTACTTAAGACATGGGGTTAGAAAAAATTAGGCTGGGGCACATGTTTTGTATGTAAGAGCCCCAGGTTCCATCCTCTGGCCCTGTGAGTTACCCTGAGAACTGCCAAATATGCCCCCAAACCAGAGAAAATTGAGAAAGGAAGTAAGGCAGAAAGGGAGTAAGGAAGGAAGAATTTGTTATTAAAGGCATCACTGCTCCATTTGATGGTGAACTTCAAGGTTTAACTACTAAGTACAGCAGATGTGTATCTGGAAATTTCCATAATTTTTTTTTTAGCGTTTTGGGTCACACTCAGCAAGGTTCAGGGATTATTCCTGGCTGTGCACTCAGGAATTACTCCTGGCAGTGTCTGGTGGGCCATATGGAATGTGGGGATGGTAACTGGGTTGGCCGCATATAAGCAAAGACCCTACCCACTATGCTATAGATCTGGCCCTCCAAGGAATTCTTACTCTTACTCTGGAAACTGAGTAACAGATTTGGTCCTAATGCTCTTGGCTTTCCAGCCCCTGACACAGGTCTCTTTCCTTCTCTTTACTCCTAGCCTTGGCTATTACATGCTTGGATAATAGATTTGGGGGATTAATTTTAGCAATCAAAAATACTCTTTAGAAAAAAAAATCCCAGAAAGAAACGAGCTTTTGTTAATGTCAGTTTATTTCCATCCGCACATGTTTGTGAGTTCTGTGTTGCCTGGAGCCATGCTGGGTGGCTGAGTGAGACCAACCTCCTGGAATTCCCCAGAGCTGCTTTCTGCCTCCTGTCAAGCTCCAAGGGTCTTTTTTGGTTACAACGGGTCATTTTTTCCAAAATAGATCAGTTTCCAAATCATCACATGATTTAACAAGATTATAGTTGTTGAATTCAGATTATGGCAAAATGACCCTGTCTTGAGGTGTCTAGATTAGGAAAGAGATTAGAAAACAAGTTTCATGAATTACACTTGCAAAAATAGATTGTACTTAAACACATGGAAACAAACAACCCCATCTGAAAAAGGGACTAGGGGAAAGAGCTGAAAAGACACTTCACCAAAGAAGACATATATTTGGCCAACAGGGACATGGGGAAAAGGCTAATTATCACTTATGGTTTGCAAAATACAAAAAGAAAGCAAAACTCCAATGACCTCACCACCTCCCACCTTTCTCCAGAATGAAATACATAAAATCGAAACCAGAAAGAATAAGTGTTGGTGGGGTGTGGAGAAAGAAGAACCTTCATACACTGTTGTGAATGTATATTGGTTCAGTCTCTAGCGAAAACATCATGGAGATTCCTTGTTGTACTGAAAATATTTCTACTATATGCCTATGTATGGAAAAAAATTCAAGTTCATAAACAAAACGTGGACATGCTGCCTTTTACAACATGAAAGGAAATGGATAGAGTCATATTAAGTGAAAAAAAAGCCTAGAGAAAGAGAAATGTCCTTTGATCTCTATGAGCTAAGAGACCCAAGACATGGGGGCAGACCAAAAACCAAAGGACTCAGGTGGCAGAATGAGTGGCTGGAAGATGGGGAGGGACTTGGGCTCCCATGACTGTGATGGAAAGATATTAGTACTTGGGCAGTGGCTGGGTATGGTGACCTATACTCTGAAACAGTACCCCTAAAGCATACAGTCATGTGAGCTAATACTGAGTGTTACCTGAAACAACAGCAAGCCAACAAGAATTGATTATACTTGACCAGCTCAGTGCATTAGGGGACTGAATTCTGAGACTAAATAGTAACCATTTTAAAACTTACTCTTTTAGTATGTTTCTACAACATGCACCAACTTTGTATTTCTAACTGCAAAACACTACTAGTACATATTCTCAAAGGAAAAGTATTTTTTTAACCATAACACACACCTATAAACTTCTAAATGATATGAACTATAACCCAAAGCAAAGGGATTATTATAACTAGCTTAATAGAAAGATGTGTTTCAGGCTTTTCCTCCTTAAAGACCTGTGGAATTTTAACCTTGATATAATAGCTTCCCACATTTTCTTTAAGCCAGTCTTACATTGTTGTATTAAAAGCTATTAATCAAGCTTGTTCATTCTTGCTAAGAAAAAACTTATTTGGGGCTCTCTAATGTAGGACAACCCAAGGTCCCCCTCTGCTTGGCACAACCACCCCCCCCCACATACACACACTCATCTGCTTTTTTGCTATTAGGAAGAACAAATGGCACAGCTTTTATCTGGAAGGATGTGTTGAGTCTCTTCTATGTACCAAAACAAATCACACACAGACTCCAAATGAAAGCAAGGACCATGACATGATTTTCCATATACCTGTGTGTACCCAATTGGAACACTGTGAAAAGAAAGCACTTGGACACAGAATGTTCCCTCAGGGACTCTCAGGTAGGCTAACTGCAAAGATTCACACTCAGCACAGTGGGAGTGCAGCAAACACATACAAACCCCACCAAGCACAAAGAGGAGAAATAATAACCTAGAAAGCTCTACCAGTATCAACCAGTTCTGCAAACTCTCAGAGAGTGACCATGTTGAGGATGCTTAATGAGCTCGAAGAAAGGATGGCACAGGTAGTCAGCAATAAAACAATAAAGTATGTTAGTGCAAATGAGAAAACTACAGAAATACAGATCATAGGAAACTCAATAGAGGTCTGAGAAGCAGAATAGCAGCAACTGGTTGGAGAATAAAAAGTTATGATGTGCAGGAAAGATACAATTTAAATGAGGAACTCCTGTATTGCCTCAAAGTGATCAGGGCCTACTTGGCATCAAGATTATTCCCTGAGGGACTCTGGGGATAGCTCAAAGAGCTGGACCATGTGAGAGTCCTGGATTCAGGGATATTTCCCTGACACTGCATGGTCCCTGAGCACTGGTCCAGGAGTAGCCCCAAACATTACTTGCTATGGCTCAGAAACTGAAAAGACATTATTCCTTGAACTGGTCCAATTTGCCAGGGTTGTGAATGTCAGTGGATTTCTGACTTGGGGATTCAACCAGTCAGAGTCCCTCAGACTTGAAACCTAGCTCAGTCTGTTCCAGCCTCTGAATCCTCCTCCTTTTCCCCTCCTGGATCTGTTCTCCCCAGATAATAGTTTTGAGATCCTTGTTTCCCACTGATGAGGAGGAGAGTCCACTTAGGAGATCTGACACATCTATTCTTAGGAAGGTCTATTTGCAAGACTGACCTTTAGAGGCTTTGGAGAGAGAACTTGGATTTGCTTGGGGGTTGTTCCATCCTGACCGGCAAAGGTGGTTCCCTGGACTGAGATTTCTGGCAAGCACGATTTCCCCTTCTGGGAGCCTATGTTGGGGCATAAGCAAAGCAGAGGCTAAGCAACTAGCCTCTACTGATACCCTCAGGTCCTGAGTCTTCTGCACTTTCCTCAGGGCAAAAGCATCATCCTTATGCCTCTGTGTTGTTGCTGTGGAAGTGTTTCCTCCCAATGATCCTGCATGGGAGGGAGAGAAACCCTACAGAAGCCTGCACACAGGGCTAGCCAGAGCCCACCTGCATCCTCTCGACTCATGGTCTAGCTATGATACCCCCTGGAATCCTGCAGCGGTATCCACCACTGTGGACTGAGCTCTTCGAGTCCTTTGAATGAACCTCCTAGAAAGGGGTGGTCTTGAAACCCCAACATAAGCCCCTTCTCACATTACTGGCCCTCCCACCTCCTTTTCCTAATCCCACATACTTTCAGCGAAAGAAAGAAGGGACAGCACTTTAGAAAAGTTAAAGGGCAACAAGAATATTCACCTTAGAAGATCTATTTCAATAAAAAATGCATCTGTCCTTTCAAAAAAATCAGGAAGTCAATGTATTACCCGTGAAAAATTATTTACAGACTGCACTTAAAGAATACTAGCTTTTACAAAAGGGAATTTCAGAGGATCTGTCAGTAGATTTTTAAAACATTGTAGTTTTGGTTGAGATATAATTCATATGCTGTTGATTTCACTTCCAGAAGCAATTAAATTTGATTAGGGCCCATAAAGCTCTTTGCAGTGCTCAGAGCTTATTCCTGACTTTGTCCTCTGGGGTCACTCCTGGCAGTGTTTGGGGGACGATATATGGTACCAGGGATTGAACCAGGGTCAGCCACGTGCAAGGCAAGCACCTTAGAACTTGTATTATCAATGTGACCCCTGAATTCACTTTTTATTTTTTTATTTTTTTAATTTTTTTATTATACCACCGTGAAACATACAATTACAAAGGTGTTCATAATTGGTTCTTGGTAATACAGTATTCCAGCACCCATCCCTCCACCTGTGCCCCATTTCTATCACCAATGTACCCACCCCTCCTGCCCACCCCCAGGCTGCCTCAATAGCAGGTAGCCCCATTTCCTCTCTTTCTCTCTCTCTGCCTCTGCATCTTTCTCCCTCTTCTTTTTACACATTGTGGCTAGCCCTGCAGATATTTAGAGTGTATCATTTAAGTCTCTTTGTGTATATTCAATGGTGAGTTTTAATCTGCCATTACCATTTCCCCACACTTAGTAAAACACTGGTATCTATTTATATCCTATTAATGAATGCAGTTGTTCTATATCTGTCCTTTTCCTTCTGACTAATTTCACTCAGTATGATAGTCTCCATGTCCATCCATCTGAAGGTAAATTTCATAATTTCGTCTTTTCTGACAGCTGCATAGTCTTCCATAGTGTAGATGTACCACAGTTTCTTTAGCCAGTCCTCTGTTCTCAGGCATTTAGGTTGTTTCCAGATTCTAGCTACTGTGAATAGTGCAGCGATAAATAAAGAAGTACAGATAGTGTTTCTGCTATGTGTTTTTCGGTCTCTCGGGTATATTCCCAGGAGTGCTATTGCTGGATCAAATGGGAGCTCAATATCTAGTTTTTGGAGGAATGCCCATATTGTTTTCCAAAAGGGCTGGACCAGTCGGCACTCCCACTAACAGTGGATGAGAGTCCTTTTTTCCCCACATCCACGCCAGCACCGGTTGTTCTTGCTGTTTTGGATGTGTGCCAGTCTCTGTGGTGTGAGATGGTACCTCATTTGAATTCACTTTTTAAAAGTGTTCAATTCAGTGGTTTTCATATCATTCAGCAAACTTGTGCAATGATCACCAGTGTCTAATTTTGAACAAATTGTGGTAATTTTCATCACCAGAAGAAGAAACTCTCTACTCATGAGTGGTTATTTAGATCATCCGTGGGACCTATGACTCATCTTTCATTCACTATAGTTTGCCTTTTCTGAACATTTCATATAAATAGAATTGTGGTGTCTTTTGTGACAGGCATCTATCACCCATGTTACAGCATAAAACAGAGTCTCATCCTTTTAAATAGCTGAGCATTCCAATCTAAGACTACCATATTTTATTTGTCCATTAATCAGAAGATAGGCATATGGGTTATTTCCAGTGCTATCAATAATGTAAACATGAATATCCATGTACCAGCTTTTGTATGTATGCATATTTATACATTTATAAACACATATAGAATTGCTAGGTCACTTAACTTCATTGAACTCTTTGAATATCTGCCAAACTATTTTTCTTTTTTTTACGTGATTTTATTATACCACCATGAGATATGAAATTACAAAGATATACAATTACAAAGTTCATATTTGTAATTGTTACAAATACAGCGCCATACAGTGTTCCAGCACCCATCCCTCCACCAGTGACCATCTCCCACCACCAACGTCCCCGATTCTCACCCCTCCCCCCAACTCGCCTCCATGGCAGTGCCAAACTATTTTTCAAAGTAGTTGAATCATATTCCTACTGATAATGCATGAAGGCTCCAATTCTTGTAACCCCAGCACTTTTTGTTATTTTCTGTCCTTCTAGTAGATCTAAAGTGGTATCTCATAATGATTTATTTATTATTATTATTTGGTTTATGGGCCACACTCAGTGATGCTCAGGGGTCATACCTGACTCTGCATTAAGGAATTACTCCTGGCAGCGCTCAGGAGACCACATGAAATGCTGAGGATCAAACCTGGCTTGCCTGTGTGCAAGTCAAATACTATACCCATTGTACTAGCTCTCCAGCCCCTCTCATCATTACTCTAATTAACATCTTCTTAATGACTAATCATATTGAGAAAAACTTTGCATCTTAATGACTGTGTCTTCTTTGGAGAAAAAGCTATTCAAATCCATTTCCCCATATTTATTTATTTCTTGTTTGGGGGCCACACCCAGTGGTGCTCAGTGCTTACTCTTAGCTCAGGGATCACTCCTTGTGGACTTCAGGGGACCATATGTGGTGCCAGATATTGAATCTTGGTCAGTCACATACAAGGCATGTGACCCATCCATTGTACTGTCACTTCAACACTTATTCATTTATTTTAATCAAATTGTACACACTGTATTATCACTCATACCTATTTATTTATTTATTTATTTATTTATTTATTTATTTATTTATTTATTTGAGAGGAGGAGCCCAAATCCCAGCTCCAAGTCTAGCCAGTGTGCTCTCCTCCCTCCCGCATATGTGAGCGAACCTAGAAGCTATGTTGGACTCAGCCAGGGGCTGGCTGAGTCATTTACTGCCCTCTGGAACTCCATGGGCTGCTCTACATGGGGCCGAGCAGCGCAGATGTGGGTCTGGAGCGGTTGGGTCTGGAGTGTCTCTCTTCTGGTGATGCTGGCTGTGGTGGCTGGGATTTGGGATCCTCCCCCCATTCCCTCCACCTCCATGTCGGTGGGTGTGGCTGCAAACTCCCAACCATCACAGCAGGCAACACTGGAAGAGAGACACTCCAGACCCACAGCTGTGTCGGTGCACGACCACAGAGCGAACACGGGACAGTCCTAGATAATACTGGAAATTAGGACCAGGTCCTTCCCAGGATCTTTCACATTTATCCACTGTATACAGTTGTAGGCAGATTCTAGCCATGGCCCATCATCGCAGTGAGCCTAGCAAAAAGCCAGAGGGACCCCCCCACACCATGAGGTCAGTTATTCTCCACATCCAGACTCCACAGCTCCTCAGAGCTCCACCCAAGGGAAAAAGCCCATCTCTCCCCATTGAAGTTCATCAGTAAATGCATGGGATGAGAGTCTACTACTGAGAGTGTACCACCTACATGGCAGAGCCTGGCAAGCAACCCGTGTTGCATTTATATGCCAAAGACCAGTAACAATTATAGACCTCATTCCCATGACCTGAAGGAATGGTTTGAGGTTTTTCATGTTCCTGGAGCGAGCAGATGCTCTTGGGCTACACTTGCTCTCGACAGGACATACAGAGATGTTACTGGTGCCCTCTCAAGCAAATCGATGTATAACAGGAAGACAAGTGATACAAGTAAAGTGATTTATTTATTTATTTACTTAAATTGAATTGTATTGAGTTACTACTGTTTTGTGACACTAAAATTTAAAATTTCCTACATCATTGCCAAAGTTCTAGTAACATTTTTACTACCAAAAATGCCCTTCTGGGCTACAGAGCAAGCTCTGCAGGAAGAGGTGCTGGTTCATTTCCAGCATACATGTCCCCCAGTAACATAGAGGGACCCCACCCTATTCTCCAACCCGATCCAGCACTATCATATATGGCCCCCAAACAGAAACAGACATAAAATAGAGCCCCTTGTAAAAACTTGGTTTTCTACTAAGAAAATGGGAGACATAATTCCTACTTAAGTTTATACTGAAGTTTGAGTTAAGTCTGAAAGATCTCTCCACCCTGTGCCTGGCTGTCACAAAGGGGACATCTAATAATCCATTAGATTGCTGCACTTAAAAAAAAAGACTGCCAGGCAGAAGAGAAAATACATTTTCCTTTACATGTATTGGCAGACCAGGGTTTGATTTCTATCACTGCCTCTATTCCTCCAAGTCCCGCCAGGAGTGATCCCTGAGAACTGAGACAGGAGAAATATCCTGAGTATCGCCATGTGTGACCCTCAAACAAAATTAAACAAAAATGGATAAAAAATAGATTATAGAATCAAGGCTGAATTTAACGAATTGCCTAAGAAGACTATACAAGAAAACTGTAGTTATCATTTGACTCCAAACATACATTTCCAAGAAAGAGACTGCCAAATTACAAAGAACTATAACTATGGTTAGACTCTGAGTTTTAGAAAAACAAATACTAAGATGTACAGCAGCAGAACGAAATATTCCTTCTGAATTCAGGGGCAAACAGTGCCACTTGCTGTCCAATGTCCAGAAAAAGCCCTTGACTAAAAACCTGTGGGTGGGTGTAAGTGGGTAATTCATCACTGGGGGGTGTGGGGTAATTCATCACTGTATAAGCCACTTCTTATTTCTCTCTGATTAAGAGACAATGTTATTAACTCCACTGACGAGAAAGAACTAAATTCCTTCTCTATCACTTAGATAGAAGACTTTAAGAAAGGTCACTTGCTATTTCTGTTAAATATTTACTTTGCTTTATAGCATTAACCCAGAACTTTCATATTAATGAGTCAATCATTTGGTGTTCACAACTATAGAGTGGTTGAAATCCATAATGAAACAACTGTTTTATTATTATAAGTCCAGATACTGGAGAAAGTTCAAAGTCAAATCATCATTTAGTCTGATCCTGAGTAACAGGTTGAACTAATATATGAGGAGGCATTTCTTAGTAGAGATTAATAGCTTATTAATATTTAATAGAAAGGAACCTACATTAGGTAGGGCATTTGTCTTGCACACAGTTGACCTGGGTTTGATCCAAGGCATCCCATATGATCTTCTAAGCATCATCAGGAGTAATTCCTGAGTGCAGAGTCAGTAGTAATTCCTGAACATCATCGCCGAGTGTAACTCAAAAAACTGAAACAAACAAAAATTTAATAGAAAGAAGCCTTTCTACAATTTTTTGTTTAGCCAATGCAAAGTAAAAATAGTCACTCTAGTCACCATTAGCATATAAATTCTCGGTGTATATGTCCTACACGGCAAAGCCTGGCAAGCTGCCCGTGTTTTATTTACTTGTTATGCCAAAAACTAGTAACAATTATGGACCTCAGTTCCATGACCTAAAGAATTGTTTGGGGCTCCTGTCCCTGGAGCAAGCAGATGCTCTTGGGTTACACTTGCTTGTGACAGGACTCATGGAGATGTTACTAGTGCCCACTCGAGCAAATCGATGAACAATGGGAAGACAGTGATACAGTGATATGTTCTAATGTGGAGAACTTAGCAAATATTAAAACTCCTTTAGAAAAAAATACAATAATCCACCATTTGTGATTTTGTTCATGTGTATCTTAGCATGCAAATCTCTGCAACCACCGCCCCACCCCACCCCGAAATCTCCAAGAGACCCCACAAAGGACAGAAAACTCAAAAATACCTTGGAGTAATAAGTAAGTGACAGGATCTTTCACTAAAAAATATACAGTCTGGAAGCAAGATGTGGTCACTTAAGGGAGAATGACAAAGACAAAAATGTCCATTGTGACCAGGTCAGGGTAGCATTTTGTGAGATACCAGTTCAAAACAGAAATCAGCCAAAGATTTCTGAAGTCACACTGTTGTGCTTATTATATAGGCTGGGTTTCTTCTGAGCATTTTACAAGTATGGGAAGTGTGTGAGCAAAGCTATTACAGCCACTTTAACCGAGAGAGGATGGACCCCAAAGGGACAGATTTTTCAGAGATGAACTGGGAGTTTTCAACAACTGGATGCTACATTAGTTCTCAGAGCAAATACGAATTAGTGATAGTAAGTATAGATTTTGGATTTCTGGACTCTATTTCTTTAAACCCCCTATAAAGTAGAATACAGTGATGTAGACAAATAAAAGATGCAATGACATTTTTTCACTTTGAAGAAAGGGAATAAAGCTGCTACCAATTCTATCTATATCTTAGTCTAAAATGAAATTCTATGTTTTACTTAAGTGTTTGTTGTTTGTGAATTACAAAATTACATAATGTAATCATTTTGTATACAATCTGAATGCTCAAAAAAGTGGTATAGGGATATATTTCCACATTTTCCATGAATCAATAATTTTGAAAACCCTTTTGTATCACAACAGATTCTTATGTAGATAGATTAACTATTACTAGCTAATCTCTCATTTACTGGTATGAAATGCAATGATAAACTGTCTTGATTGTTAAATGCATCCTTTAACTTAATGAACTACACTTATTTCAGGCCATACAAAAGGATAAACTCATACTTGTAAGGTTTGAAGTATATGTACTATATGGAACTTTATAAAAGAAAAATACAAAATTAGGTATGAACATTGAATATTGAATCAGGAGAGATTCCTTCCAAGTTTCAGTATCATTGATTTTACAGTAAATATTCCTGTTCTGAGAGTATCACTTGTATCACTTGTCTTCTCATTGATCATCAATTTGCTCAAGCGGATGCCAGTAACACTTCCATTCGTTGGGAATGAGGTCCATCATTGTTACTGTTTTTGGCATATGGAATACACCACAGGTAGCTTGCCAGGCTCTGCCGTGGCTCTGGGTTCACCCCAGGGAGACTCAATCTTTTTCTATGTCAGACCATCAACCAACCAACCAGGGCCCACAGGGCAGAGCTGTGGGTGTAGACAAGTCTGTCTCCTGTCTGCCACCTGCTGACACAGCTGGGCACTGCAGCCATACCTGCAACACCTCAAGGGGCAAAAATTCTAAGAGTAACTAAAAGTAATTTTTTAAAACATATACCATAAGTGGAAGAAGGAGGGGGAAATACCAAAAAGAATACAACTAGAATAATCCCTGAAAAGAATTCACTCCTCCCCAAGAAGGAGCATTTAATGTTAAAATTTATATAGTTTCTCTCATCTAATTTTCCTCCTCATTTTAATTTCTCTGTTGTCTGGGGGGGGGGGGGAAGTCCTGTTCCCAAAAGACCTTTCTGTTCTGTGAAAGGAAAACAAAGCTCAGGGGCCTGTTCCTGGGCACAGTAATTTGTAAGCATCAGCTGTGGGTCCTCAGACCCTGACACTCTTGCACTCTCAGCATATAAGTTTGCAGAAATCAAATTTGGATTCACATAAGAAGAAATGTTTTAATCCTTATCTTTCCAGGGAAGGAACTCAGGTTGGAGAAATGTGCAACAGAATCAAAGCACAGCCTCTCAGATCCCCAGAGTACAGAATGCTATTTACCCTGCTACACAGCAGGAAAATGGAGAGAATGTTTCATTCTTAACGCGAGCCAGAGTTTGACCATTTGAACTTGTCATTTTCCTCACATCAATTTCTACTTTTTTGCAGACTTATTAGGACTGATATACTAGTGTTTGATTTCCCCCTATTTTCTCCCGATGTATCTTTACAGTCAGAGGGTATGGACTTATGTGATAGAGGAGAGAAGAAAAGGAAGAAGTTACTATTGATTTGGCTCTTTGAATCTGGATCTTAAGTTCCTTGTGATTTCTACTGTATTCAAACATTGGAAGGACAGACACTATATAGATGCATGCTTCCTCAAACCAGTTCTAAGATGCAGGTATTTCTTTGCTCTATCTTACAAATGAGAAAACTGAGGTCTGAAAAATTAGATAAATGGATCAGAGTGTCAGAGAAGATTTAGAGGCAGTTGTTACTTAATGTCATTGATAGTTTCCTGGAAGATTTGATTATAAAAAGAATTGACATACAGTGAAGCAGTTTCTCAATTATCACTGCATTCAGTATTGGCAAGATGATTTTTTATCTCATCAGCATGTGAATGAAGATATAAAATTCAATGATACTATTTGATGACTTGAGGTTATTGTATGACTGAGTATCTTCTGGGTATTACCCAATTACCACCTACCTACCACCTTGTTGGATGACAGGCTTAGCTAATCTGGGAGCTTTGTTGTTTTGCCCACTCACAGCTTAATCTATTTAAGCCAAGGTTCATTCCTCAGAACTCCACCCAGCAGACTAGCCCATCACAGCCCGGATCATCGACACCCACCCTGCAGCAGTTTTTTCCTCAATCCGGCCCAGGTATGCTGGTCCATCCAGAGACTCTCAGATTTGGGGCAGAGCTGTTCCTTGCTCTCCCTGTGCCCAGCCGTTCATGAGGCAGTCGGGAGGCATAGCGGGTTCTAGCCCTGGCCCACCACCCTGGCAGAGCCTCACAACAAGCCAGACGACCCCCCCCCCCCCACCTCCACGGGCGCCGCCATTTTCCACATTTGGACTTCCCTCTCGTCAGAACTCCACCCAGCAGACCAGCCCATCACAGCCCGGCTGGCATGGCCGCTTGCGGCTGCGGCGGTTCATCAATAAATGCTTTATTTGGAGGTGTTTAAAAAGAGTATGCCTCCCACACGGCAAACCTGGCAAGCTGCTCGTGTTGTATTTGATATGCCAAATACCAGTAACAAATATATTAGGTCATTCCCATGACCTAATATAATGGTTTGAGGCTCTTTATGTTCCTGTAGCAAGCTTATGCCCTTGGCACTACTGGTATGAGACAGGACATATGGAGATATTACTGGTGCCCGCTCTTGCAAATAGATGATGAACGGGAAGCTCGTGATCATGATCATGATCATTCTAATGAGACCTCTCTTCTATGTAAACACTGCTAGAGGGTGTGGCAGTTACAGAAGTCACCTTGATTGAATAACTTCTGACTTAAACATCTATTAAGACTTCTACGTTTTCTAGATTGGGCACAGCTCCTCTTTATACCCACTGCACCCAGCGTGGGACAGTTAGGAATTTACCAGGAGACTACCACCCTGGCTACGTTGAGATTATAGGAAGACTATAGGAAGGATCATACTAGTTAGCTCTAAGCAGGCGAGTGTGACCCTTTCAGTACACAAGAACAAGATACTCAGAATCACCCTGGTGCAGATAATAAGAAGGACCTTGTGGGTACCATCTAGATTACATGAAGCTCATGAAATTAAGATATATTACTTTATATCAGCCCTCTCTCTCTCTCTCCAGTGTTTTACATAAGAGATAATATTGGGATTAGTCCTTGGCATAACCTTTGTTTATACCTGCAATAGGGTGTGGCACTGCTTTTCTACACTGTTTAGGGTTCTTTGTTGACATGACCCTCCCTGTCACAAATTGGATTACTTTGGTGTATATAAGTGGACTGACTTGAGGCCATTGGCCTTTTCACTTTGGCTTTTGGCTCCTGTGGCTTTTGGCTTTTTGCTCTTTGGCCTTTTGCTCCTTCTTCTGGGTAGGACTCAGCTCGGGTGAGA
This sequence comes from Cryptotis parvus, assembly GCA_021461705.1. Taxonomy (NCBI): domain Eukaryota; kingdom Metazoa; phylum Chordata; class Mammalia; order Eulipotyphla; family Soricidae; genus Cryptotis; species Cryptotis parvus. The sequence goes on along the minus strand of JAJIBD010007106.1, from coordinate 59,025 downwards.
CCCTCTCTCTTTGGTGGGAGACTCAGGCTCTTTTGTATGGTCTAAGTTCGGACCAGAGCTAGAGTTTGTTCATTATATTGGAGTGCTGTGGAAGAGCTTTTGTACTATTAAAAGCCTTTTTTGGAACTGCACCGGACTCAGATGAGTTTTCATCTGTTCCCCTGGCGTCCTCGGAGGTAGAAGACAAATTCTGTCCTGACACTGTCGGGGACCCCAGCGGCTTCCCCGACACCACCTAAAAAACTTATGGTAAAAGTGGTGTCACCTCAGCTATCCTGGAGATCCCATTCTTTCACTGTTTTCATCCTCATACTGATCCCTTCCGGGTGCAATATGTAGGGTCACCCCATGTAACAAGTGTGATAGTGGGAAAATCCCACTATCATGAGAGAAAATCCTTCCTCTTATTGTCACCTTCTTTACCGATTCTTCAATTTTCATGTTAGGTCTTAATCTTTTTTTTGGGGGTGGGTCACATCCAGCTGTACTTAGGACTTACTCAGCTCTGTGCTCAAGGATCACTCCTGACAGTCATCAGAGGACTATTTGTGGGAACAGGGGTATCAATGTGGGGTTGGCAGGTTGCCTTAAGCCTGCACTATCTCTTCATCCAGGTTGAGGTAGGCCTGACTAGCTGAGAATTGCTTGGTGTTCCCTGGGCCTCCTGAGCCCCAGCTTTTGGGAGACCAAAATCAATCAATCAATCAATCAATCAATCAATCAATCAATCAATCAATCCCAAACTAGGATTTCCTGTGGCATGCTCTCTTTTGAACAGTCCCCCACTGCCATTCTGAGCTCTAGAAATAAATACACGTTTCCAATGCATGGCAGCCCCCAAACCTAGTAGCTGCCAGGATACCCCAGAAGAAGAAACTCTGTGTTGTTCCTTCCCGTAAAGCCACAGGGACAGAATGTGCAGTGCCAGGAGTAAGGCTGGCCCCAACTTGCAAAGGAGAATTGAACAGCATGTTTGTTCATCAAAGCACTGTCTTTTGTACTCCAAGTATTCTCTGTGACGGGTCGGTCTCCCTAGTCACATCTCTTGGCCTTTTTATGTCCTGCTGGGGATCTCCACCCCCATCATGAGTGTCCCTTTCAGACCTTTGCACTCTCTTTATCCCTGTCACTCTGGGTTTTTTTGTGGTACCCACAAAAGACTGGGCTCCCTGGGATGAACCCAGAGCCATGGCAGAGTCTGGAAAGCTACCCATGGTGTGTTCTATATGCCAAAAACAGTAAAAATAATGAAACTCATTCTCAATGAATGGAGACATTACTGGCACCCACTCGAGAAAATCGATGAACAGTGAGAAGACAAGTGACAAGTGACCCACTTATGTCCCACTTGCAAGGATAGAATCTTTAGGAGCCCCCTGCAGATGTATAAGAAATCACTGTGGAAGGGCCTGGGTGTGATCAGAGGCCTGAAGTGTCACCCCAGCATCCCCACACACCTCCTCCCGACATTGCACATACTCCTGATCCAAAGCTCCTTGCTGAGTTTTGGTACTTCGGAGAGGTAGCAATACCCCATTGAGGGTCAGCCTTGCCTGTTACTGTTTGTGAGTTCTGTCCAGTCAAGCCTCTGGACCAGCACTCTGTCCTCACTCTCCTCTGAAGCTGGCTGGAGTGACAGATCCCACCACCCTGACTTCCCACTAAGAAAAAAATAATTGACTCCATTCACTGACAAGCCTGTCCTACACATGGACACTAACAGTCTTTATATCCTTCCAAATCATCCTGTTTTCTATAACTACATCCTGTTTTCTGTGACTTATCTTTGCTCCTGGGAAAGGCAACCCATTTCTGATAACCTAGTCTTTAACTCCAGTGAGGATGATGTAGTGAAAACCAGCAGGACCCGCATCCACAGGGTTTCCCTATTGTTCAGATGGAGCTGAGGAGGGTAGTGGTGGGAGGGAAGGGCAGTACACTTGGTTTACTCCAAGTACTCGGGAGTACTTGGTTGCTTGGGCTGCCTTGCACCTACCACCACAGCCATCATTGACTGTGACCTTAAACCTAAACTCTCTCTCTCTCTCTCTCTCTCTCTCTCTCTCTCTCTCTCTCTCTCATGGCTTTTAGGGTCACAACTGATGATACCCTGACTCTGCACTCAGGAGTTACTCCTGACAGTGCTTGGGGGACCATATGGGATGGTGGGGATTGAACCTGGGTTGGTCCAGCATAACTGCCTGCAACGTAAAAGCCCTACCTGCTGTATTATTGCTCCTGCCCCAGTTTTTTTCTAGCTAGAGCACAGCTGGAGTTGGAGCAGGTGTGGGCTGGCCTCACCATCCAACATCCAGCAAGTGCTGCCGCATTTTGGCCTGCCCTGGATGGGGACTGTGTGATCTTTGTTCCTGCAAAGCCCAGGGCACCCAGTTTCCATACTAGCCTCATGGGCAACTTTCACTTGCTGCCTGGCACTGAAACTGACCAACTCTCTGAGACAAGAAAAATGTTAGTGTGGGAGGCTCCACCCCTCAGTGCTTGGGAGACGGATCCAGGTGGTGCCAGTGATGGAACAGAGTCTCACACCGGCAAATCTATTCTACTTAGCCTTATCCCCAGCTCCTAAAAAAAATATTTGGGAAAAATAAATGTACTATAATGATCTCAGATCTACCCATTTAGATCTTAAGGCTAAATGTGTACAATAAATTTCTCACAGCTAATTCATTCAAGATAAATTCCAGATTTTTATTTGCTGCATGACTAATTTATGGAACTATGAATTCATCTGAGCCTTTCCTGGTCAAAGACATGTAGAACTTATATAATGATTCTTTTTTCCCTAAGGTTGCCCAGTGTTCTGTATATTTTGGGTGCTAATGATTTCTTGTGAATTTTAAATGCTGAGATACTATGGAGCATTACAAATCTTACAAATTGTCAGAAAGGGATTACTTCAATGAAGGTTAAGAAAGCAGTCCATAATTTCAGTAGTTTCTTAGAAAATCTCCATTGGAAGGGAATTTTTTTAACTTGAGGAAGCCTAATAAAATCTGAAATGTTAAAAGCATGCCCTTTAAATTCAGAAACAAAAGAAGAATGTCTGGAATGACTTCTGGTCTCTTTTGGGGTCATACCTAGTGGTGCTCGGGGCTATTCCAGGCCCTATGCTTAGGAGTGAATTGTATGCAGCACTGTGGATTAGCTGCACGCAAGTGCCTTAACTCCTGCACTATCTCCCGAGTCCTGGATTGTACTATCCATTTATACTTAGTATTATAATGTAGAAGCATGCTTTATAATACTGTGCTAAAATATTTAAAAGATGGTATAGATCAGAAGAGTAAAACATTAAAGCAAATACTCTTTTCTAAAGAGAAAACTGTTCAGAATCTAATTTATATCAATTTAGAAATAAGCATTTCCCCACAGCATCAATGAAACAAAACATACTCACAAATAAATTTCTAATAATGTGAAAGGTGCAAAACAGTAATAAACCTAACAAATGATATATAAACTTTTTTGGTGTTGCATATGCTAAAAAAACTTTCTTTAAAAATTTTTTATTATAACACTGTGAGATAGAAAGTTACAAAGTCGTTCATGATTGGATTTCAGTTATATAGTGTTCCAGCACTGACCCCTCCACCAGAGCCCATTTCCCACCACCAATGTCCCCAGATTTCCTTCCCCCTCCCCAGCCTGCCTGTATAGCAGACACTTTGCCTCTTCTCTCTCTGTCTCTCTCTCTGTCTCTCTCTCTCCTCTCTCGTCTCTCTCTGTCTTTCTCTGTCTCTCTCTCCCCTCCTCTTATATATTGTGACTTGCAATATATACATTCTAAAAAGCTCTCTTGAGGGATATTAAAGGTCTAAGTAAAAAGGAGGGACATAGCATGCCAAGTGTCAAGTGTCCTCAAACTGAGTCATGGAGTCAAGGCAACTTCAATGAAAAAAAATTACTCAACAAACATTCTGAAGTTTGAATGGAAGAGGAAATGGTAAAGAGTAGACAAATACTTTTGAACTAGGTAAGAAGTCTTGTCTTATCAGAGAACAAGGCTTTTATTATGCAGTAAGGGTAATTAAGACAGCAAAGTATGACAAACTTGACGTGGCAGATTTGTAGAGATAGGTAAGACTGTTCAACAAGAAATATGGGATGGTTTTGTATCCACATGAACATTTAAATGAGAAGCAAAAATAAACCCAGAATATATAAATGATAATTTCGAAAGAAGCTATGCTTTTAGAAGAATATACTTGAGTACATTATTGCAACCTGAGAGTCGAGTAGGAGCTCTTAAGGAGGAAGTGCAAATCATTAGGAAAAGAATAACTGATAAATGTAAAAGAACTTTGACATAATAGTGTATAAACAGACAAATCACACATTTTTGGAATAAAATAACAAAACACATTGAACTTAAATGCTTAGTACATGGACAATTTTAAAAAGATTTAAAAAAAAGCAAAAATAGTAACTTTTCACCTCTTCTTTTCCAAAGAGTGATAAATCCATAAACAGGCATTTATTGGAAGAGGGGAGGAAACTATCAATAAATATGTTGAAAAGATGATTCTTCCTAGCAATAGGTGGAAAGTACATTGAAAACCACATCAAGCCACCAGAGTCATAGTACCGGAATTAATAGTTAACGGATTGCCATGGGCCTTGCAGAGCAAAGAAGGTCCATGTAGCCTTGCCTGTGACTGACCCTGGTTAAATTTCTGGCAGAGTCAGGAGTAAGCCCTGAACACTGCAGGGGATGGCCCAAATGTATAAAACCACAGTCAGATTTCACATACTCCAAACTGGGAAAAAATAAAAAAAGTCAGACCACGCAAATGTGGTCGGGAATATACCTACCAGTAACAGCATAAATGACATAGAACCTTGGGAAACAATTTCACATCCTAAGTTAATTAAGTCTATAATCTATGTCTCAATAATTTCCCTCTTGGGCACACAGCCTAGAGACAATCTTGAACAAACACAGCAGAGGAGCCAGAGGCGATATATAGCATCATTTGCATGAGAGAGAAAAAACTGAAATAAACCCAGAGTGGGGTCAGCAGGGTCTTCTAAAGGGAAGTGGAGACCCTTGTAAAGTCTTCTAAGTACCATGTCATACTACTCCCTTATTCTAAGCCTTCAGCAGCTTCCCACTGCAGTTTGAGAAGAATCCTGAGCACTCCTCCTCTTCCTTCATCCTCTGCTCATCTCTCCAGTTTATCAGATGTCACACCCCCTCCCCCCAGTTCTCAAAGACACAAGAGCTTCCCTACCTCGGGGTACAAGCTCCCCCCCAGTCCTTCCTCATTCAGCTCCTTCAATGCTCAGCAACAGCTACTTAAATACCATTTTTGTAGACAGGCTTTTACTTGCCAGGCCATTTACATTCATTTTGCTCATCTTACTCTTTTATCCTAACTCTCTGTTTCCTATCACTACATGCATTGATATTTGAACTATATATGAATTCACTCATGTGTTGGCCCTAATTTAGATGTTATTAACTTTCAGGAGGGCGGGCTGGTTCTGTCTCACTCATAATTACACCCACTCTGCATCCACATAACCTGGTATTTATGTTGATCGGAAGAATTGAATAAAAACAATGCATAACTTGTATCTGTGTTTGGGGGGAGTAGTTTGTTAACCTGAGGGTACATCTTATTACTCCAGTTCATGGGAAGATGATGGGAAACCACATAAACCTCATGTATTTTTAATATTTAGAAGTTAAAGGAATGGGTTCGCCTCATCTTAGTTTTGACCTTCTGTAATCAACTAATGTGAGCCTGAAAGTAAGTCATTTTTAATTGTTTTATACCTATTACAGTTACTAGATCTTTCAAATAAAACATTTTTGAGTACCCAAACTGATTAAAGATATGTGTAGTGTTTGGGGGGTTAGTTACTTTTTAGTGTTTTGTTGCTCTTTATGCTGGGGATCAAGCCCATGTGAGGCATATGCTCCATCACTGAGTCACATCTGGGGTCCCTCCAACGCACACTAAAAACAAAACACTTAAAGATACTAATATATAGGGCTGGGGGAGAAGGGAGGGAACTGGGGACGTTGGTGGTGAGAGATGGGCACTGGTGGCGGGATGGGTGCTGGAACACTGTATGACCAAAACCCAAATATGAACTTTTTAATTGTATATCTTTGTAATTGTAAAAATAAAAAATTTTAAAAAAAGATACTAATATAGACATCTGGTGCTGAATCTTCAAATATATAGATAAAATAGGGGCTTTTAAAAAAAGAGATCTGGATTTAGGTTGATACAGAATTTTTTTAATTCTGTTTATTTACATTTATTTTATATATAATATATTTAAATTAATGTAGCATGTTTTATTTCTTTAATGCTTACTTGCTTGTATACTTTTTGCAAATTTCATTTTTCCTGGTTAGAGGTTGAACTACAAATCATTTGTATTATTATAGTTTACATAAAATATGGGTTAAGTGGATGAAGTGACTCAAGAAATGCTCAGAAAAATATGGAAAGAGCACAAAGTTTTTATATTTATAGTCATGGGACTTGTCAGTTGCTAAACAACCATGAGTGCAAGTAGAATAAACTCATTTTATTGATGGATGGAAAAATTAAGTTAATGTTTGATGTCTTAAAGAACATTTTTTTATAAATTCATATTCTTGGCCTCTAAAACTTCTCTTTAAAACTGTTTAATAGTTTTAATAACCTGTGAGTTTCATTAAATAAAAAGGGACTTAATTTTTGCTTCTTATTTGATATGTTTTTGTCTGTCTGTTTTTGGCGTCATACCTGGTGCTGCTCAGGGATCACTCTGCCTTTGCATTCAGGAATTACTCCTGGTGGGCTAGGGGTTTGGGACCGAACCTGGATCAGACGTGTACAAGGCAAGTGCCCTACCCGCTATACTATTGCTCTGCCCACAGTTTCTTATTTGATTCACAAGCTATAATTTTGCACAAATGATTTTAACCCTTGACTTTTCAGATGTGCTACTGTGTAAAATTCAGGTATGGAGGCCATTCCTCTACTTTAACTTGAGAAGTTTACGTCAAATGAGATAAGAAACATTTTCCAGTAGTTCATTTCCTCTGGTATTTGACCACCAAACACATATATTGCTATAGAATAATTATGAAAGGAGATGAACAGCCAAGATATGAATTTTCATTAAAAAATATAATTATCATGGTAATACTAGTATAGATATCGTTATTTGCATCTAAAAAAAGGCTATGTTCTAAATCTTATTAAAGCTGACTCTAAACCATGGCAGAGAGGTGATATACGGGCAGGGACCCTGCTTTGCACACACTGACTGGGTTTGATCCCCAGCACCCCTATGAACCTGGAGCCCCACCAGGAGTAAACCCTGAGCACAAAGCCAGGAGTAAACTCTGAATACTGCCATGTGGCCTCAAACCTACCCCCTGCCTCCAACAGGCTACTAATAAACCCTGCATAGGCATGATTTAATAGTTCATTTAAAAGAGCCCGGAACAGGGCAACTACTTAAATATTTTAATAATTAGACATTAATAATTCAGGTAATCTGGACACCAAAGTCAGGTGTTTGGTGCAGCCGTTTCGTTTGGGTGCTGAGCTTCTGAGTCCCAGGCCAGTCAGCTCACAGAGACAGAGTGAGGAGGCGCCAACCACTGAGTTCCCTCTGCAAAGCCATGGTCCCATTCGCTCACCAGATCACACCCCTTCGCTAAGCAGCAGCGACAAACTAATGGACCACGAGACCCGGACCCAGGTGTTAAGGGGTGCTGCTGGGTACCTCCCTCCAGGAGGGACCCTTCCAGCTCTCCAGAATACCCCTGCCTTACCACGAGTGGCCTTGAGGGGACCCCAAAGTAGATACCCACCTGAGAAAGACGGAGTTGGGGCTGTCAGTGGGGCTGAGCGGGGTCCTGGGGCTGTTTGGGGCCGTGCTGGCAGTCCTGGGGCTTCCGGGCTCTCAAATTTGAACACTAAGTCGTTGGAAGACATTCTTTTTCTTTACCATCGTTCCCGGGTCGCCAAGTCAAGAAATCAGCTCAGAGGTTCATGTCCTGAAGCCCAGTAATAACGCGGAAAAACCTCAGCGTCTCAGTTTTGCACAGGCTCCACATTGCAGGAAGCGCTTTCTTCACATGACTGCGAGCCTAGCTGAGGGCTACTTTTTTTTTTTTCCCAGTTAATGAGTGACACAGAAGTACAGCCCAGGGAGGCTTTCATCCTAACCACATTTGTTCCGAAGGAAAAATAAACGTGTTTGAGAAAGGCAGCATTCTGTTTATTCATAATTCATGAGATGTTTGGGGAGGAAAAAATGTAGACATAAAAGGAAGAAAATAACAGGCTTGGAGGCTGGCAGTATCTGGGCATTAGACGAAGGGGTGCCTTTTTGTCTAAGCCCTGGCTAAGCCTGTCCAACAGGGCAAGGAATGTGGGTGCCTGAAGGCTGTGCGCACTGCAAAGAGCCAGTCCACCTGCTGTCACAGTCAAACACTGGCAAGACCCACGCGAGCTTTGAAGGCTGCATTCCTTGGTCTGTGGGACAGGAAGCTTCTGGAATTCCTATGTAGGCATCTTGTACAAAGTCAGGGGTGTGGGAGTTCAACCTTCTTCAGCTTGTGTACTTTGCTGGTAACAGGAGGCTGTGATCTGTACCAAAACAGCAACTATCACCATAGACAAACAAATAGAAAGTGCTAGAAGGCTTCCTCCTGGCTGGGAAGGGACCTCACTGTTCTAGATCTTGTTCTCTGGCACGCTTAGCTCACAGGGTAAAACCATGTAGGAGAACATGCTACGGAAATTTACCACTGTGCGATGTGCTCCTGTCACTGATATCACCCGGAACAACCATTGGACCCTATGCAGGAAGTTCAGAAAATGTGTTTCCTCATTTTCCCGATCACGTTTGGTGTTTCCACACAAGGGAAAAAGGGTTACGCCTTCACCTGTGTGGCCAGGCTCGTGAAGGTGGGTCTGCCCCCTGCAGGTGTGTTCTCTCTGTGCGCTCCCCTGGTCAGTGCTGGGACTCGGGAGAACGTCTGTCCAAGGGAAACATAGCAGTTGTGACTATGGAAGAGAGCCAGTGTTTCCCCGGGGAAATCAAACCTTTAGCCTTGGCCTCAGAAGCACTTTGCTCTAACCTGCTGATAAACCATGCAGGGGCAGGTCTGTGCTGCTGGTGTACAGTGCAGGCTTGGAGGAGACTCTGCAAATAGGATAAAATGAATCTGGGCAGGCTTCACCGGTGCCTAGTAGTGCCACCAATTTCTCCCAAGTGGGTCTGGGGTTTCCCTGGTTTTCATGCAGAACAGCATCAGTGACCCCCTTCTCCCCAGCAGACTGTCGTGGCAGGGTGCCCTCATTCCCAGAGCCCTCCAGCTTTCCTCCCTGTCCTTCCTTGGCTGGATACCATCTCTATTTCTCACTTTGCCCTTACCTCCATGTTGCAATCATGTTGGAAAGACATTAAATAAGTTAAGTTACACTGAAGTGTTGGACTAAACAAACCAATCGCTTGGAACTTAATAGCAATACGCTACCAAGGGACTTTCTGCTTCTCCTAAACAGAAAAGTCTAATCACCACAGATGCCAATAACTGATGGAACATACTATGCTGCCATCCTCTTGGACATTCTAGATTTTAGCTGGGGGTGATGCTTAACTTATATATATATGTTATATATGTATATATATGTATATATACATATATCTTATATATCTTACATATATAAGATATATATATATGTATATATATACATATATCTTTCCCTCTCTCCCCCTTTTGCACATTGTGGTTTGTAATACCGACATGGCTATAGGAACATTCATTCTAAGTTAAGAATCTCTCTCTCTCTCTCTCTCTCTCTCTCTCTATCTATCTATCGAGAAAGTGCCTGCTATGGCAGGTTAATAGTGGGGGGGGAAGCTGGGGACATTGGTGCTGGGAAATGTGCCACTAACAATAGTATTATAAGCCCGTCAAATATGAAATACTCAAAATAGGCAAACATATAGATGTAAAAACCAATTAATGGCTGCATAGGACTAGGGCAGAGTGTGATGCTCAGTGACTTATGGAATTTTTCTTCAGAACAATGAAAATTCAATTTTAAATTAGATATTTAAATTGTGATTATTGCACAACTCTGTGACTGTATTGAAAAGCATTGAGGAGACAGAGAAATAGTACAGGAGTTAAAATGCTTGCCTTGGGGGGGGGGGGTGGGGGGGGGGGGGGGGGCCGGGGGGGGGGGGGGGGGGGGAAACGGCCGTACCTGATCCCAGTTCAATCCCTGGCATCTTATATGGTTTCCCCAAGCACTGTCAGGAATGATGCCTGTATACAGAACCAGGAGTAAGTTCTGAGCACTTCCAGGTTGGCCTCCAAACCAACCAATCAACCAATGACCAACACACACACCACAAATAAATAAAATAAAAGGAATTCAATGGTATATGAATCACAACTCAGTAAAGTTTTAAAAATGATCAGAAGCAGATCAATGAATTTTTAAAAATGTGATATATATATGCATATATAATTTTAAATGTACACTCTTGATTTAAAAGCTTGAATACAGGTCAGGAATATTCATGATATCCTGAGTTGAATTTCTGGGTACTCTCAAAATTAAGTAAATAAATTATTTTAAAAAGAAAATAATAAAGGAATAAATATTCATAAAGATGGAATTCCAGGGTCATTGGGCATATATATGTGTGTGTTTGTGTGTATATATTATATGTTTTGTCCACATTCACATTCAGTGATGCTCAGAACTTACTTCTGGCTCTGCACTCAGGGATCATTCCTGGTGGTGCTCAGGGGTGCCAGGGATAAAACCTGTTTTGTCTGTGTGCAAAGCAAACACCCTACCTGCTGCATTATCTCTTCAGCCACTGTACTCCCTATTGAAATATGTATCACTGTCTCACTGTCTTCCCATTGTTCATCGATTTGCTTCGAGTGGGCACTAGTAACATCTCCATTAGTCCTGTCACAAGCAAGTGCAACCCAAGGGCATCTACTTGCTACAGTGGACAGGAGGAGCCCGAAACCATTCTTCAGGTTATGGAACTGAGGTCCATAATAGTTACTAGTCTTTGGCATAAAAGTAAATAAAACACAGTAGCTTGCCAGGCTTTACAGTGTAGGTGGTATAGTCTCAGTAGAAGGCTCTCAACCCTAGCATTTACTGATGAAACTTAAAGGGGGGAAGATCAGGTTTTCTCTTGGATGGAGCTCTGAGGAATTATAGAGTCTGGATGTTAGAATGACTAACTGCATGATGTGTGGTTTTCTCTGGCTTCTTGCCAGGCTTACTGGTATCAGTTAAAACTGATATATAAAAGATATATATTGAAATATATATAATTTAGATTTATATACATATTTGTCTATATAATGTATATACATAAATGTCTATACATAATTAAATATATATATGTATACATATATAATTGTCTTTAAGGCACTGTAATTTACAAAGTTCCTCATAGAGTTTTAGGCATACAATGTTCCAACACCAATTCCACCACCAGGGTAATCTTCCCTCTGTGTTACCTATTATATTTTTAGTCTTTCTGCTAGATAATTTTGCTAGATAATTCCATGATAACATCTTATTTAATCCTTGTTCAAATGACATTTTTAACAAGTGACAAAACTGCATTCTAAAATGTTTAGATAACTTATTCATAATGAAGTTGTCTTAAGAGTGCAGTCATATCAACATTTTCTCATTTATTCCACAAATATTTATGGAGCACTTATCTAGAAAGGGGTCCAGATGGGGGTAGAGAGATAGATCAGAGGGATGAGCATACTTTGCATGTGGGAGGCACAGGTTCAACTCCCAATACCACATGGTCCCCAAGCACCACTGGGAGCAACTAAGTAGAGTCAGGAACAAGTAACCCTCCAGCACTGCCAGGTGTACGCCTCCCATATTTTTTAAATAAAAGGAAGAAAGGAAATTTGGGTGTGGGAAAACTAAGAAAAGATAGTGTTTGAGTCGAGCTCTGAAGGATGAGCTCCCCCAGTGGAAGGGCAGGATGAAAACAGAGTGGAGCCATACAGGGGTAAGGGTCTGGTGTGTGTCTTGGAGTGGAGAGATTCAGAAGGAGGCCGAATTCCAAAGGGTTCAGAATGCCAATGTGTCACTCTGGCATTACCTTGATTGCAATGGGAATAAAAATTATGAAAGGTTTGTTTGTTTGTTTGTTCCGCCTTGTGCATGAGAAGCTTTGGAAACAGAAGATGAGCTGGACGTGACTGCCATCATCAGCAGACACCGTCCATCCATTTAAGCAGCCTAAGGGAGGCTGTTCTGAAGAAATTTAAACAGTGTTGCTTAGTCATTCAAAGACAGTATGGAGACCCAGGTTAGCTCAAGGGGTGTTGGTTTGCTGTGCAAGACTCAGACCAGGAGTCTGAGTGAGTTCCCAGCCCTATAGGATCCCTGATGCTGTGAGTACTGAAACTACAGAATGTGGTCCCTGGACATCAAAACTACAACCAAGATGCCAGCACTGGTTGTTCTTGCTCTTTTGGATATGCGCAGTCTGATGTGAGATGACACCACACTGTTGTTTTGATTTGCGTCTCCCTCATGGTTAATGATGAAGAGCACTTTTTTCATATGCCTTTTGGCCATTTGAATGTCTTCTTTTAGGAAGTTTCTATTTATTTCTTCTCCCACATGATGGAGTTGACTGTTTTCTTCTTGTAAAGTTATACCAGTGCCTGATATATAATGGATATTAACTCTTATCAAACGGGCATTGGGTGAATATTCTTTCCCAGTCTGTGGGCTATCTCTCTATCTTGGTCATTGTTTCTTTTGAGGTGCAGAAGCTTTTTAGTTTTATATAATCCCATTTGTTTATTTTTGCTTCCATTTGTTTTGTCAGTGGTGTTTCTTCTTTTTTTTTTTTTTTTGCTTTTTGGGTCACACCCGGCAATGCTCAGGGGTTACTCCTGGCTCTGCACTCAGGAATCACTCCTGGCGGTGCTCAGGGGACCATATGGGGATGCCGGGAATCGAACCTAGGGCCGACACAGGCCGGCCGCAAGGCAAACGCCTCTACCCTCTGGGCTATCGCTCCGGCCCTGTCAGTGGTGTTTCATCTTTGCTTTTGCCTTTAGCCCCAATGTCATAGAGCATTTTTCTATGTTTGCTTCAATATACCTTATAGATTCATGTCTGATGTTGAGATCTTTAATCCATTTTGATCTGACTTTTGTACATGGCATTAGAAGGAGGTCTAAGTTAATGTTTCTACATGTAGCTGCCCAAGGGGACTCTCATCTCCTGTTGGTGGGAGTGCTGACTGGTCCAGCCCTTTAGGAAAACAATATGGACATTCCTCCAAAACTTGATATTGAGCTCCCATTTGACCCAGCAATACCACTCCTGCAAATATACCCTGGAGACCCCAAAATTGTGGGAAATGGTAATGCCAGACTAGAACTCAGCATTGAATGTACACAAAGGAATTTACATGATAAGCCCTAAATGTCTATATGGCAAGACACAATCTCTATGTGTGTGTGTATGAGAGAGAGAGAGAGAGAGAGAGAGAGAGAGAGAGAGAGAGAGAGAGAAGAAAAGGAAAAGTGCCTGTTATAGAGGTATAGAGGCAGGTTGGGGGGAGGGGGAAATTTGGGGGGGCATTGGTGGTGGGAATAGGGGCATTGGTGGAGGTACGGGTACTGGAACAATGTATGACAGAAACCCAATCATGAACATCTTTGCAATTGTATATCTCACGGTGGTACAATAAAGAGAATGGAAGAGAAAGGGGAAAATACAAAAACTAAAAATGAGAAACTGTGTCAAAGGTGAGAGTGGCTGGAGGCTGTAATGGTAGAATGGACTCAAGCACCAGAAAGGCAAGGACAGGTGGAGTAGAGCGGAGAGGGCGGAGAGGGGAGTCTTAAGGCCTGTCTTGGGGCGTGGGCAGGGCAGCTGGCTGGGGGTGGGCATGCCTAGCTGTGACTGGCCTCCTGCATTTCACTTCCTGCTATGGCTGCCAGTGTCAAGTCTTTCCAAAGGTGCTAGTACTTTACAGTTGGACCTTATGCTCCAGTGAAAATAAGTGGCTGAGTCACTGAAAGAAAGAAAATGCGGGGCCATTCTTAGCATGGTGCCTGGGGACTGTGTGTTGCTGGGGCCAGAACCTGGGATTCTTGCTTTCACAGCCTGTGCTCCAAGTCCTGTCTTCAGCTGCTTCACCTCTGAGGTGAATGGCAAGGACTCTGACACAGGGCGCCACATGTGTGACTGCTGTTATCTGACCCCCCTTGGCTGTCCCCCAGAGTCCTTTGCTAGGAGGAGCCTGAAGGGCAGTTTCCACTTTTGCGTAAAAATTGAAACAAAGACCAGGTGACCTTAGCTAAAAAAAAGGAAGTCCGGATGGTTATGTAAATATAGCTATAAAAGGCATATACATATCAGGGAGGAGAAATCTATGGTAATAACTAGAATACAACGAAAACAAAAAGAGCAAAGAGCCTTTTACAGCTTTCCACAAAAGTGGAGTGAAACCAAAGAAGACAAAATCTGACTATGAGCAGGCAGCCTTAAGCGAGGCAACCCCCCATTTAAACGGTTCATGTTTCATATGTGCTGCAGAAGTTCCTTCAGTCCCAATTTCTAACAGAATAAATGGGGAGTTAGAGAAGAGAGAGATAATCTTGGCTTCTCCCATTTTAAGTTTTGCTAACATCTCTGGACTTAACTTTTCTATGAAATGAAGACTTGGCCTGCAGGTATGTTTTGTTGGGCCTTAAGTATGTTTTTTTCCTTCCTTCCTTTCTTTTTTAAAAGTTCCCCTTTATTTGAGCGTTGTGATTTACAAAGTACAAAGTTTTTCACAGTACAGTTGTTAAAAACATTCATCATTCAACACCAATCCCATCACCAGTGTGCTCCCCACCACCAAAGACCTTCCTTTCCTACTCTCCTCCCACCCCCAAGCTTGCTCTCCTAGCCGCCACTAATTGTATCGATTATTGCAACATATAAATAGCAATGATATTGATAAAGTCATAAGCTTTTTCTGGATTACTCCATGCTAATTTGGTTAATCATCATTTCAGGTTTTTGCAACTACTGTTTGGACCTATCCAGGCCGATTCAAAATAATCTAACTTATATTGCTTGTTAGAGCTAATTTGCTAAATATGGTCAAAAGTCATATTCTTAAAAGAAGGTTAATAGGGATTATTAAAACTCACCTTGGACCCATTGGGCCATCTGATCACCCTGTGTAAGAAACTACTGCTATGTTCTTACAAAGTAGATATTGTCCCTACACACTTTGCTATGTTCTTACAGAGTAAAAATTGTGCCTGCACAGTTTTTTTTTTTTTTTTTGAGAATTCACATGGCCTTGGGCTGGTATCATGTGCTGTTTGTTGGTCTCCCTGGAGATTTCTAGCTGCGTATCTGAACCGTGGCCAGAGTGAGGTTGCAATGGCACCGGGAGAGTTGTGGGTGCTGCCATGTGTCCTTCTGGAGGGCAGAACTTGGCGGAGAGACCTGAATCCCAGCTCCAAGAAAGTCCACAGGGATCAGCCACAGAATGAAATACAGGTGACCTGTATACCTGAGTTTGAAAAACTGGTTCTCATGGATGGGATTCTTTCGAGCAGTGGAGTCCAGCGTGGGCAATAGCTGCTATTACGAGTGGTGTCATTGGCTATTGGGGCTTTGTTGAGACCACTGGGGAAGTGCCATCTGCCCTCCAGATCTCCCAATTTTCAGCCTGTTGCTGCAGGATGGGCCAGTATCATGTCCGCAGTTTTTGGCCTCCTTGGGGATTTAAAGCTGTGTGTCTGAACCACAGCTGGAGTGAGGTTGCAATGGTGCCCAAATATGTTTTCTAAGCAGAAATTTCTTGTTCTTTTTTTTTTCTTTTTGATGGAGGATGGTTTCGGGCCACACACAACTATGCTCAGGGGTCACTTTTGGTGGGATTTGGGGAGGCCATACTGAGTGTCAGACTGGTTTCAAGGACTGAGCTGGGATCGGCTGCATGCAAGGCAGCAGTTTTAACTCCTGACTATCTCTCTGGCCTGAAGTTTCATTTCTTATTTCATATAGAACATGTTTCTCTGGCCTTGCCTGGAAAATAAGATCTGGCAAGGGTGGTGGTGGTGGTTTTATACCAAGTGGAGCGGGAGATTTGAAAAATCCAAGTTCCTACCCAGCCCTGCCACTGACATAGGTAAATCTTTTCAGGCTTTACTGAAATTACAGTCTTTACTGTAATTGCTTACATTTATAAAATGAATTTAGAAACTTTAATTTAACTCTTTTGTTTGGTTGGGGTGTGGGTGTTCAGAGAACCATGTGGTGCCAGGAACTGACCAGGACCTTCCTTCTTCTGTTTTCATATTCAGCAGTGCTAAGGACATACTACTGGCTCTGCATTCAAGAATCACTTCTGGTGGGCTCAGGGGACCACAGGGGGTGCTGGGGATTGAATCCAGGTCTGATGCATGCAAGGCAAGTGCCCTATTCCCTATACTATCACTCTGGCTCCCTGACCGGGCCTTCTGCATAGAAACATGCACACTGGCCCTTTCAACAGTCTCTTCTGCCCAAGACAGCTGACTTCAAACAGCTGGGCAATCAAGTCTGCCAATTGATATAGTTATTATTTAGGAAATTTCACTGGTTTTGTTTTTTGTATTGCTAGGGACCAAACTCTGAGCCTCACATGGGAGGCATGTGCTAAATCCTTAGTGCCGACCATAAATTTTTTTATCTAAATACAGAGAAGTTCTAAAGTGTAGGAGTGCTAATTCAGCACGTAGTACACTAGCCTTGTAGGTGGCTGACCTGACTTTGATCCCCAGGGACCCTCAATAGTCCTCCAGCACTGCCAGGAGTGATTCCTGAGTGCAGCCGCATGGACAAGGTCCTGCCTCAACCACAGCACCACATGGCCCAGTGCACTGCTGGGAGCGACCTTGGTGGTCCTAAGCACCACAGCTGCACCCACTGCAACAACAAAATGGAGCAACAGAGACTTCAGAAAACACCTCCTGAAGATGCTGGGTGCTAGGGATGTGTCTAAACAAGATCTATCTATTTAAATGATACAGATAGACACTGATCTATCTCCTTTGTGTCCAGAGTAGGTAACTGACCCATGTGAGGACAATGGGCTGTTGGCAGCAGAGCCAGAGTTTCCCTCTGACCCTCCCTTCACTCTTGACCTGGTAGTCTGACTCTTCTTGGCACTAGGAGTACCTCCTCCTGGAGTTATGGGAGAATAACAACGTGCCTGAGATCCCCAGGCACAGGTGAATGTGGTCTTTCTAGAGGACAAGTGTGCGAGAAGGACCCTATTACACCATCTACAGCTTCATTTCCCATTGCCATGGTGGGAAGGAACACTTTTTAAAAAAATATAGGTTTATAGGCATGTACTTTCTTAGATTCTAGCGGTATTATATATTCATATATAGTAAAATTAAAAAAATATAGTTAAGGTGACTTGGTTACAATGGTGTTGACATTTATGATTTTGATGTACAAAGTTACTGCACCTTCACCACCACCAACGTGCTCATGACCCTCCATATCATCTACCTTTTCGTTCTCCTCCTCTGCTCCCCCCTTATGTATAATAATTACAAATGTTCACAATTATCTGGCTTTTAGGAATTTCCTTGCCATATACCAGTACCAAATATGTACTGGTACTCTAGGACCAGTACATATTTTATTGAAAATACAGATTCTCAGAGCAAAGGATATAGCTTGGGAGATATGGCACATGTGAGGCTCTGAGTTCTATTCTTGGCTCTGCATGGCTCCCACAACAATGAAAAGAAGTAAAAACATAAAACAACTTTCTTTGTGTTTGAATTCTTATGATGCCATGTGAGAGCTTCAGTTTTTCAATCAGTAAAGTGGGCATTATAATAGCATTTACCTATTACTTTTGGGAAAGTGAATTTGTTTATATGTAAAAAAAGAAACTGAACATTCTAGAATATGCTAAACACTTGATAAAACATTGATCACTAGTTCCAAAATTTATATTGATTATTACTATCATTTATAATTATTGTTATGAACCTATGTAATAAAATCATAGGGCCCTATTTAAAGTAACCAAAACTGCTCTTTAAAGGCTTTAAAAATAGTCAAGAATGTAATTTGCATAATATCAAATCCACCTGATCAAAGTGTACAATATTGTGATTTTTATTATATTTACAGATTTATGCAACAACCCACCATGATCTAATTTGAGAACATTTTCTTCACCACCCCAACAAAGAAACCTGTATCCATAGAAATTACTCTTTCTTTCATCTCCTCATCTCTGCTCTAAGAAGCCACAAATCTAATAATAGATTTTCTGTCTCTATAGCTCATGTTTATAGTTCATGTTTAGTGAAAAGAGGTGTCTATTCTGGACATTTCATAAAATAAGATCATTCTATCAGTGGTCCTTCGTGACTTGCTTCTTTTCATTGTGTAAAATGCTTCAAGGTTCTTCCATGTCATATCACTATTAACGACTTTATTACGACTTCAGCATTATTCTATTACAAGCTTCTGCATCAGTTTCATTATTAATTCTTCTTGATGAACATTTTGATTTCCCTTTTTGCTACAATGAAAAAACACTGCTCTCGAAATTAGTGTCCAAGTTTTGTGCAGACAGGTATTTGCAGTTTTCTTGATTATATAACTAGGAACCAAATGGCTTTGTTTAATTGTTTGGAGAACGGCCGAACCATTTTCCAAAGTTGTTGCGTCATTTTAAGCTTCAACTTAGAAGGGAGGAGGCTTTTTATTTCTCTATATACTTGCTAACACAATGTAATTTTTTTTTATTATAGCATGCGAGTCGATATAAAATTGTAACTCATTGTGGGTTTGGTTTGCATTTTCCTAAAGCAAACACCTTTTGATGTTGTTTTTGAAAATTTTCAAAACCTTTGCTTTTGGAGAAAAATGTATTCAAATTCTTTGCCCATTTTTAATTAGGTGATTTTTCTTTTTATTATTGGTTTACATTCTTCATATATTCTGGAGTAAGTCCCTGATCATACATATGTTTTGGGAATCTCTTTTCCTGTTCAATATGTCTCCTCACTCTCTCAATGATGTTTTTAAAGCTCAAATGTTTTAAATTTTGGTAATATCCAATCCACTGACTTTTTCTTGTCACTTCAGCATGGTGTTGTAGCTAAGGAATAATAGCCATAACTCAGGTGTTAAAGATTTACTCCTGTGGCTTTATATTTTTTTTCTAAGAGTTTTATGGTTCTAACAGTTACACAAATGTGAGGTTTAGGATCCACTTTTAGACCATTCTTTTGGGTGTGTTGTGAGGAAGAAAGAAGTTCAGTTTGATTCTTCTGCTCAGGTTCTGGCCATGCATGTCTGCTTTCTTTGAACTTCCATTAAAAGCCTTTAATTTTTCTGTCTGACAGACCTGTAGACCTATGGAATAGAACTGAATATCCTGAAACACACTCTCCACTATATGATCGCTAGTCTTTGATCACTTATATCACTTGTAGAACTTGCCTTCCCATTGTTCATCAATTTGCTCGAAGCGGGTGCCAGTAATGTCTCCATTCTTAGGGAATGAGGCCAATTATTGTTACTGGTTTTGGCAGATCAAATACTCCACAGGTAGCTTTCCAGGCTCTGCTGTGACTCTGGGTTCATCCTAGGGGGCCCAGTCTTTTTCTATGTCAGACCATCAACCATCCAAGACCCATGGGGCAGAGCCCTGAGTGTAGACAAGTCTGTCTCCTGTCTGCCACCTGGCAATGCAGCCAGGTACCACAGCCACACCTGCAACACCTTGAGGGGCAGGAGAGGTTAGGTAATACAGAGAAAGGAACAGTGTACTAATAATTATGGTAAATAATAATACCAGTGTAGGACTAAGCATTGAAAGTAGGCAAAAGGATATACCTGATAACCTCTAAATGTATGTGTTACAATCCACAATGTATAAGAGAAGGGGCGAGAGGGAGAGAGACAGAGAGAGAGAGAGAGAGGAAAGAAAGAGAGAAGTGAAAATTGCCTGCTATAGACGCAGGCTGAGGAGGGGGGAAATCAGGGGACATTGGTGGTGGGAAATAGAAACTGGTCAAGGGATGGATGCTGGAACACTGTATGACTGAAACCCAAATATGAACAATTTTGTAACTGTATATCTCACGGTAATATAATAAAAACTTTAAAAAATAAATTAAAATCTTTGATAAAGGAGCAAAAAATATTAAGTGGAGCAAAGAAAGCCTTTTCAACAGGTGGTGCTGGGAAAACTGGGCAGCTACATGTGAAAAATAAACTTAGATCTTCTTCTAACACCATGCACAAAGATCAGATCAAAATGGATCAAAGATCTCAACATCAGACATGAATCCATAAGGTACATAGACAAAAACATAGGAAAAATGCTTCATGACATCGAATCTAAAGGCATCTTTAAAGACGAAACACCACTTGCAAAGCAAATGGAAGCAAAGGTAAACAAATGGGATTATAAAAAACTGAAAAGCACCCATTCCTCCACCTCCATGTTGGTGGGCGTGGCTGCGGGCAACCAGCCTCCACAGCCAGCAACACCAGTTGAGAGACACTCCAGACCCATAGCTGTGCCGCTTGGCCCCACGTGGAGCAGCCCATGGAGTTTCAGAAGGCAGTAAATGGCTCAGCTCCTGGACAAGTTCAACATAGCTCCTAGGGTTTGTGCACACATGTGGGGGGGGCCACGCTGGCTGGACTTGGAGTGGGGATTTGGGCTCCTCCGGATGATGAATGTTCCTCCATGTTGGCGGGCGTGGCTGCAAGCTCAAGCCTCCACAGCCAGTAACACTGGACGAGCGACACACCAGAGCACAGTTGTGCTGGCATGTAGCCGTTCTGTGGCCGCGTGACAGACCTAGATAATAGTGGAAGCTAGGACCAGGTCCTTCCCAGGATCTTTCACATTTATACACTGTAGTGATCATTCTAGTTGCAACAAACTGGGGAGATTGATGGGGAATGGGGAATTATAACGTCACACTAGAACTCACATTGAGTATACACATAGAGACCTCATAAACCATTAATATTTGAAAGGCAAGCCACAAAGTGTAAGAGAAGAGAGAGAGAAATACAGACAGAGAGAGAGAGAGAGAGAGAAAGAGAAAGAAAAGGTGCCTGCTATAAGGGCAGGCTAGGATTGGGTGAGAGGGAGGATTTGGACATTGGTGGTGGGAATGGGGCAATGGTAGATGACGGGTGCTGGAACACTGTATGACAGAGACCCAATTATGAATATCCTTGTAATTGTATATCTACAGTGGTATAATAAAAATTAAGGGGGAAAATTAAAAAAAAACTGAAAAGCTTCTGCATCTCAAAAGAAACAATGGCCAAGATACAGAGACAGCCCACAGACTGGGAAAGAATATTCACTCACTACCCATCTGATAAGGGGTTAATATCCAGGATATATCAGGCACTGGTAGAACTTTACAAGAAGAAAACAGCCAATCCCATCAAAAAATGGGGAGAAGAAATGAATAGAAACTTTCGAAAAAGGAGCAACTTGAATGGCCTGTCCTTTTCAAGCTCTTCAAGGAAATAGAAGAAACAAAAACACTCCCAAACAGTTTCTACGAGGCACATATCACTCTGATACCCAAAGTAGGGAAAAAAGAAAAGAAAATACAGACACAAAGAAAGAAAATTACAGACCAATCTCCTGTGATGAACACAGATGCTAAGATCTTCAACAAAATACTAGCAAATAGAATTCAAAGACTCATCAAAAAGATTATACATCATGACCAAGTGTGGATTCATCCCGGGAATGCAAGGATGGTTCAACATTCGCAAGTCAATAAACATAATACATCATATCAATAAGAGAAAAAAAAACATATGATCCTATCAATAGACACAGAGAAAGCATTTGACAAGATCCAGCACCAGTTCATGATTAAAACTCTCCAAAAAAATGGGAATTGAAGGAACCTTCCTCAAGATAGTTACAGCCATTTACCAAAAGCCCACAGTGAGCATCACTCTCAATGGGGAAAAATTGAAAGCCTTCCCCCTAAGATCAGGGACAAGACAAGGTTGCCCCCTCTCACCTCATTTTATTCAATATAGTACTGGAAGTACTTGTCATAGCAATCAGAGAAGAAAAGGACATTAAGGGCATCCAGATAGGCAAGGAAAAAGTCAAGTTATCACTATTCTCATATGATATGATATTATACCTAGAGAACCCTAAACTCTCTACCAAAAAACTCCTAGAAACAATAGATGCTTATAGTAGAGTAGCAGGTTACAAAATCAATACCCAAAAGTTGGTGGCTTTCCTATATACAAATGACAAAAGAGAGGAAAGAGACATAAAGAAAATGATCCCATTCACAATTGTGGCACAGAAAATTAAATACCTAGGAATCAGTTTGACAAAGTACGTAAAGGACCTCTACAAAGAGAACTACAAAACATTACTTCAAGAAATAAGGTCAGTGGTGGTGGGGCACTGGTGGAGGGATGGGTGCTGGTATCTGTACTACCAAGAACCAATTATGAACACTTGTATTGTATGTCCTGGTGGTTTAAAAGTCACTTCAAAAAAGAAATAAGAGGACACAAGGAAGTGGAAACACATTCTCCTGCTCATGGATCGGGAGAATCAAAGTTGTCAAAATGGTAATACTCCCTAGAGCTTTATACAGATTCAATGCCATCCCTATAAGGATACCCATGATATTCTTCAAAGAAATTGACCAAACACTTCTGAAATTTGTATGGAATAATAAACCCCCACGGAGAGTTAAAGCAATCCTTGGGAAAAAAAAGATGGGAGGAATCTCCTTTCCCAACTTCAAACTCTACTACAAAGCAGTGGTAATTAAAACAGCATGGTATTGGAATAAAAACAGACCTGTGGACCTGTCCATAGAGTTGAGTATCCTGACAACCAACCACAAATACATGAACAATTAATCTTCGATAAAGGAGCAAAAAGTATGAAATGGAGCAAGGAAAGCCTCTTCAACTAGTGGTGCTGGGAAAACTGGGCAGCTACATGTAAAAAAATGAACTTGGACCTCCTGTCTAACACCATGTACAAAAATCAGATCAAAATGGATTAAAGATCACAATATCAGACCTGAGTCCATAAGGTGCATTGAAGAAAATATAGGAAAAACCCTCCATGACATTGAAGCTAAGGACATCTTCAAAGAAGAAACACCACTAACAAAATGACTAAAAGAAAAGATTATCATATGGGACTACATGACGCTAAAAAGCTTCTGCACCTCAAAAGAAACAATGACCAAGATACAAAGACAGTCCACAGAATGGGAAAGAACATTCACCCAATACCCATTTGATAAGGGGTTAATATCAAGGATATATCAAGCAATGGTAGAACTTTACAAGAAGAAAACAGCCAACCCCATCAAAAAAATGGGGAGAAGAAATGAACAGAAACTTCAACAAGGAAGAAGTTCGAATGGCCAAAAGACATATGAAAAAATGCTCATCATCATTAATCATCAGAGAGATGCAAATCAAAACAACAATGAGATATCATCTCACACCACAGAGACTGGTACATATCCTGAAAAGCAAGAACAACAAATGCTGGCGTGGATGCGGGGAAAAGGGACTCTCATCCATTGTTGGTGGGAATGTCGACTAGTACAGCCTTTTTGGAAAACAATATGGACATTCCTCCAAAGACTAGAAATTGAGCTCCCGTTTGACTCAGCCATACCACTCCTGGGAATATACCCTGGGAAGCAAAAAACACAGCAGAAACACCATCCCAAAATTGTTCATAGCAACTTACTATGTTCATAGAATACCGGATAACAGTTTATCACAATAGCCAGAATGTGGAAACAACCAGTGTGTCCGAGAATAGATGACTGGATAAAGAAACTTTGGTATATCTACACAATGGAATACTATGCAGCTGTCAGGAAAATAAATTTATAAAATTTGCCTATAAATGGATGGACATGGAGAGGATCATGTTTGAGTGAAATTAGCCAGAAAGAGAGAGACAGATATAGAATGATTGCATTTATTTGCATGACATAAATATATATGTACATATTATGATACCAATATCCAAGGTCAGGCAAAACATGGAACAGGAGGTCTTGTCAAAGGTGGAAATTATCACAAATGTGTGGGAGTCAGAGTCTAGGTAAGACAGAGAATGGAACAGTGTGCTAATAATTGTCGAAAAGTACTAATACCAACCTAGAACTGAGCATTAAATACAGGCAAAAAGATACACATGATAACCTCTTAATGTATGTATTGTAATCCACAATGTGGAATGGAAGGAAAAGAGAAAGAGATAGAGAGAAAATGATAAAGAAATAAAGAGGCAGTCTAGGGAATCTGGGACACTGGTGGTGGGAAATGGGTACCGGTGGAGGGATGGGTGCTGGAACACTGTATGACTGAAACCCAAATATCAACATTTTATGAACATCTTTGTAATTGTATATCTCACGATGTTATAATAAAATATTATATATAAAATAATAACAATAATAATTAAATTTAATAATAATAAATTTCAATAACAATTAAATTTAATAATAATTAAATTATTTGTCACTATCACTGTCTTCCTGTTCATCATCGATTTGCTCTAGTGGGCACCTGTAACATCTCCATATGTTCTGTCTCATGCTAGTAGAGCCCAAGGCGTCTGCTTGCTCCAGGAACATAAAGAGCCTCAAACCATTCCATCAGGTCATGGGAATAAGGTCTATAATTGTTACTGGTATTTGTCATATCAAATATTATTTAATTTAAATAATTTATTTAAATAAATTAAATAAATTTAAATTACAATTTAAATAAATTGTATTTAAAAATACAATTTAACTCTGGATGTTTATTTTGCTTCTATAATCATGGTGATAACAAAGAATAGTCAAATGTTTCAGGTATCTAGAATGAGTTATCATCTCTTAAAACAGGCAAATTTTTTTAAGTTTTAAAACTTTAAAATTTTTAAAAATTTTAATTAATTAAATTGTAAACTAATTAAATTGCAAATTTAATTAATTTTAATTTACTTTAAAAAATTTTTAGAAAATTAAAAAATTTTAATTAAAAAAATTTTTTTTTTAAGTTTTAAAATGAGTTATCTCTCTAAAAACAGGCAAAGAGAGGCTGGAAAGATAATATGGGGATAAGGTACTTGCATGCTGCTGACCCAGGTTTGATCCATTTCATTGCATATGATCTATCCCTTCAGTATCTCCAGGAGTGATCCCTGAGCACAAAGTCAGGAGTATACAAAAACTAACAACACACAAAGCGACCAGAAAGTAGAGTAAGTAACGTACTTGCTATGCACACAGCTGACTCAGGTTTTGAAAGAAGGCAGCAACCCAATAACCCCTCCCCAACCAGGCAGGCCTACTCATGGAAAATTACCATTTTAGGGCCTAAATAACCCTTTCATTAATATTAAATGGTGTGAAGGAAAAGTACATTAAGCTCTAAGGGTGAAAGGGGAAGCCCTGAGACCAGACCGCAAAGAGTTAACAGGAGCTCACTAAAATAGTGGATGGGCTCTGCGAGTAGGCCAGATAAAGCCAAAGGCCTCCCAGCCAAATGTCAAGGGAGGAACCCTAACTATAACGCTTGAGTAACATCCTAATATGGTGTGCACCCCGCACCTGGAAAAAACGCAAGCTTGTTGTACTGTAAAAAGTTTCTTTTGTCTCAGAATGCTATAAAAACTGTGCTGTATCTCAGTTCGGGGCTCTTAGCCTCTAGCCTGCCATCGGTTATGCTGAGAGCCCCAGCATGCTTGGAAAATAAAATAAAACCATAGGCCCGGTCTCTCAGAGTTTTCCTTGATAGGTGCGGCGTTCCTGCGGCTCCCAGTCAGTCACCCCATCGGGTGGTCAACCCCTTTCAGTTTGAGCCACAGCACCACATATGGTCCCTGAGACCGCAGGGAATGATCCCTGAGCACAGAGCCAGAAGCAAGTCCTGAGAACACCTGCCGTGGCCCCCAAACAAAGCAAACAAACAGAAAGCAAGGAATAAGTCCAGGACGCCACTTGTTGTAACCCCCTCCACCAACAGCAACAGAAAAAGAAAGATAAATAAGAAAAGATTCATAGACTAACTCATATGAATGCTGTAGTTGGTACAGCTGGTAAACTTAGTGTTGTCCTACACAGTTGAAAACCTTGAAGACCAATTAAAAAATTTCAAAATGAAGAAGAAATAAATGCTAAATAAAACCTGTGAAAAGAAACGAGTCTGAACTTGATTCTGAGAAAGGGGCAGAGTTGCAGTGACAGGCTCGGTGTGAGAATTCAGCTCTTGTTTCTTTAAGGGTGTGAGTCAGGCTGTCAGCGAGATATTTACCCGAGAAATCACCTGACTAATAACTAGTCGTCAAAACTCCCACAGAAGATGACCTGACTGTTCACCAATATGGAGTTTTCCAAAGATTGCCACATTTGTGGTGCTGGTGATAGGCTTTGGAAAAGGATTGCGAGTCATGCGAGAAAATGACAAGTTCCTGCCCCACATCTCCCCATTTTTCAGAAGTTGAGGCTGAGAGAACCATTTTGATGTCTCACTGCTTGTGAAGGGCAAGAGCTGAGATGCAAACGATAGACACACACACTCCTCCAGGCCACGGTCGGTCCTTTGGAGGTTCCGGGTACACCAGAGCCTGAATTCTGACTGAATTCTCTGTGTGCCTGTGAAAATTACAGAGCAAGGAGGCCTTGGGTGACAGGGCTGGGCCCTCTGAGGTGCTGCAGGGTATAGACTATTACTCTGAGAAGTTGAGTTTCTGTGTTTGTTGGTGGACTTGTAGGGAGGGAGGAGAGGAAGTTGCTGAGGGGCCTGGAGACAGCTCCGTGCCACACGACATGCCTAGAGATGTGAGGAGAGGCCCTGAGTCCGATCTTCAGCTCAGCCCTGCCCTAGCACCATCAGGCTGAGCACTGCCAGGGGGAGCCTGGACAAAGAGCGAGGAATCTGCTCATTGTGTAGTTTCTACGCCGTGACACTTTACACAGAGGAGCTTGCTTAATCCTCCTAATGAAATTGGAGGCCGTATGATTAGTTCTCCCCCATTTTTGGTCAAAAGCAAGCCCAAGAGCCATGATCGTTTTCCCTAAGCCCCACACTCAGCGAATGGCAGCAGAGCTGGGCTTCAGAGGTAGGCAGAGGAGCCTTAAGTCCCTTGTCTTCCCACGGTGACGGGTTGTCTCCTGAGAGGAAACACAGCCTCTCCTTGGCCTGTTCACATCCACCAGGCTGTCTGCTGTCCCTGTCACGTTGATATGGGTAGGCGGGGAGGGGGGGGGGGAGGGGAAAGGGGGAACCTGCATGGCAGTGAACTGCCGCCATTAGACTGTCACCTTTTGGAAGCAGGAATGAAGACTTGATAAGACCCATTAACCAACAACAGACCCTGAGGAAACTGGATCCACCTTCTTCCACCCAACCCTAAAACCCCCATCAACCCCCAATGGCCCAAAAAGAAGATTCCAGAGTCTTCCAGCCCAAGAAGATAAAAAGCCCCCTTTGGAAATCAGTCGCGGCTCGCTCTCCACCTTTGGAGCAGCCCGAGTTCTCCCTTGAGCACATTACTCTTACCTTCCCTCCTCCTTCCCCATTCTAAAACCTCAGTAATAAAATCGGTTTTACTTCACTGCTCGTCTACTCCTGAAAATTATTTTTCTGCGAGAAAGACAAGAACCCTGAAGAAACCCTGGGTAAGGTCTAGGACTGACTTTCCTTTCCTGCAAAGAGCAATTCCTCGCTCCAGCCTGAGTCTGTGGTTCCCCAAGAAATTTCAGGTAGTGGGGATCAACTCCCGTGCTTAGAGATCAAGCAGACATCAGGTGTGGCTTGACGGCCACCTCATGGGGCTGGTGGAGTTCAGGCCCATGCAGGGGCTATCGCAGACTTTATCAGTCCTTAGCCTGCCCAGCGGGTCCCCCGGCTGGCAGAGGTGACTGGGGAGAAAGCGACCATCTCTCTCCCCCCTTCCCGCCTCACATAAGCCACCCGTGGGGCCCACCTACATCAACACCTCATGCATAGCCCCCTCTCCCCACAATCCCAGTGTCATTTCTTGCCCCAGCACTGTGGTGAGCTAATCACATTCCCATCAAATTCTCTCTGTTTTAAAGATGGGGTCTATTGGAAGACTTTCTCCACAGTTGGCATTCTAGAGGGATTAACAAAAAGCTAAATAGTTCTGTCTACTTCTACTAGATACTCTGCTAACAGCTCTATAAACTTTAAACTGGCAAATAAAGCAAGAGCTGAACCACCAGAAGCCTAGCCTCTAGTGTCTACTTATAAGGAAGTCCAAGAAAGCTAACCTAAAACCCAATCAATCTATTTTTAGAGATGAAAAGGAATGTCAAACCAATAGCTGCAGAGTGAATTGCGGGTGTGTTACAATCCCCTTTTTTCCCCTAATGACATCTAAAATGAGCCCCAAAATCACAGCCACAGGATTTCCAAGGCCATCGGCGCATAGCCCTCTGCCCATCTCCTAGTGCTCACCTTCCCTTTGTTTGGCTGCAACCATGAGGCACATTATGCAAATCCACCTGGGAGCAAGCCGCGCCGTGCCTGTGTTTCTGAATACCACAAAGCAGGCAGATGCTTCTCTATTTTATTTCCCGCGCTGGAAGATGAACAAGAACTACACTTCCATGCTAGCAAGCAGCACTATCCCCTCCTTATGGAGCTTCTCTGCTCTGAGACACCCCCCCAAAGCCCTTTTGACATGGCGGAGGGGCAAAGCCCTCCTCTCCCGGGTTGCTGCTTTCAGGTCCGTCACTCACCCGTCCAGCACAGGATGCCCCTTTGCTTCAAGCCCCACCACAGGAGCACGTTCCTCCAGTGTCTGGCTCGCGTATGGTATGTTGGCTGGACGGTCCAGGCTGCCGGCAGGCTCTGCTGTCTGGACCACATCTTCTGGGGCCCAGCTGACCCTCTGGACTCTTCTCTGTGGAGGATCAGGAAGAAACTCTGAGTTGACTCCTACTCTGACCAATGGCAGATCTGTCAGCCGGGAGACCGGCTCTCCTCTCCCTAGGACAGTGTCTGGAGGTTTCTCTTTCAGAATTTGCACAGAAGGACTTTATCAGCCACATCTGAAGTCCTCTGTGGTGGGTCATCAAGTGACCATGGAAAGCTCTGAGGCCATCACTTGACCTCATCATCAATTCCCCAAGCGACTTCATCATGTTGGTTTCAGATTCTGAAGCTTCTCACTTTAAGAGAAAGTGGGTCTATATATTCTCCCCACCTGCTTCCATGAAATGCTCTTCAGCTTTCCCCGTAAAAGGTTGTACTTGGATAGTACTTAAGTCAAGACTATCCCGTGAAGCACCTGTGATATGGTTTGTTACACGATCCCACCACTACTTTCTCCCTAGGACTCATTCTGTCTCCAGAGAACTCCGATTATACGCCTGTCTGTCTGTCTGTCTGTCTGTCTGTCTGTCTATACAGTCTTTCTGAGTTTTGTTTTGCTTTGTTTTTTTGGGACACATGTGGCATGTGGTTTGCTCCTGGCTCTGCTCTCAGGAATTACTCCTGGCAGTTTGCAGGGAACTGTATGGGGGGGCTGGGGATCAAACCCGGCTTGGCTGCATGCAAGGCAAGCACACTACCTACTGCACTATTTCTCCAACCCCAGTTTATAGCTTTTGTGGGCCACACTCAGAGGTACTCAGGGCTTACTCCTGTCTCTGCGCTTAGGAATTACTCTTGGTGGGGCTCAGGGGACCCTATGGGGTGCTGAGATCAAACCTGCGTTATCCACATGGAAAGCAAGTACCCAACCCTTGAATTGTCTCTTCGGCCCCCATTTATATATTTTTTATTGTGTTCACTACTGCTCTCACCTCTCAGTGGGGACTCAATAATTATTTAGTTATAACAATACAGTTTTCCTGGAAGGGCTGTCTGCACGAGAAACATCTTTTTCATCTTTCCTTCTTTTCAGCGATTCCTCTACACTTGCAATGAAAACACTAAAGGAATTATTACTAACTCAGGTAACTGTATTCTCTATCCTCTCCTGATTTTTCACACGCATATCTGGCCTCCAGTTCTGACTTTGATGGGAGATGCTGATGATATCAAGTCAATAAAGGGCCTCGCAGAAATTAAGGCCCTTCTGCAGACACCTTTGCAGCACCTGTCTGCTCTACCTTGGGCTGCTATGTGTACTGCATTAGCCAGTGTGATGCAGCAGAAATGAAGTCATCATCATCTGAGTCTAGACCTAAGAGGCTCTGCTTCCTCCTCTGGTCTCTTTTCTAACTGCCCTGAATTGTGTGTGTGTGTGTGTGTGTGTGTGTGTGTGTGTGTGTGTGTGTGTGTGTTGGGGAAAAGGTGGGGTGGTGGTGGTTGTAGTGCTCGACATGAGACACACAGACCAAGGCTGCAACAATTCAGCTGATGCTCCTTAGCTTCCTGGGGACCTGCCATCCAACCATGGGGAAAACAGAGAATCCCAGTCAACTTTCAACTGGTCTAAAAGAACTGCCTGCCAGCCTGTAGCTTCATAGGAAATAATGGGTTGTTTCACATCATGTTTTAGGTGGACGTTACCTAATGGCCTCAGATCCCACACTCAGATAGTAATAGGTTACTGAAAAATAACTCCTCCCTATCGTTTTTGGGGTGAGGGGGAATGGGCCATACTCAGCAGCTCTCAGGACTTACGCCAGACTCTGAGCTCAGGGATCAATCCTGCTGGGACCCCTGTACTATATCTCCAGTCCCCCACCAGTACATTTCCTACTGTTGTGTTTGTGCATCTCTGGGAATATGTCAGTTTCAGTAAATCAACAGAGGAGGCTTAGGGACTTAAGGGCAGTGAACTCTTCCTGGGACATTAACCTAATACTTGCCGAAAGCCTTGATTTGCTCTATCTTCATGTGATTGCCCCCATAGCCCTACCCATGTCTCCCTTCTGCCCTCCCAATGTCCAATGTCCTGCTATGCTTCCCCAGACAAAGCAGAGAGCAGAAGCACTACCCACTCTTCTCAGGTTGGTTCCGGAAGTCCATCTTCTCAGTCTCCATTGACTGCAGTCCAGGCATTGAGACAATGCTCGCTTCCAGTCCTGTCTCTGGTCCACTGTGTGCTAAGTCCATGGACATCACATGGGTGGGAGTGCCGGTGACTTCCAGCTTTCTTCTCTGCAAAAGATGATGAGAAAATGTTCTCAGGCAGAGCTGTGATCTCCACAAAGAAGTGATGGCTTTTAAGAATGCCAGATCCAAGCAAGCTCTCCTGGTCACCTGCAAAAACACTTGCAACTGACTTGGAGACTTTGAGTTATAGGTTAAAGCTTTAGCAAATATTAACCCTAATTTTACTGCCCTTATTATTCACAAGGAAAATGAAAGTTCAGAGAAGGATGGATCCTGAACTGTGGATAGATTGAAAGTCACAATCGATTGGAAGTGAAGTCATAAATACAGATATGGTTTAATAATTTTTATTTTAAAAAGAGGGGGCTGGGAGATGAGGGGGGGCTGGGGATGAGAGATCTTGTGGTTTACCACATGGTCTTGGCATGCTTGGCATATTTGAGACCCTAAGTTCAAAGCCTTTTGCCTAATTAAAAAAGAAAATTCCTATTTGTAATATGTCTCTTTAGCAACATCTCATAAGCAACACAGGTGCTTATTTCCAGACAAATTAAGGAACTTGAGGCCTGTCCTAGGCTTCTCCTCAGCTTAAAGTCAATGATAGGCTCATGATAAAGGGAGACTTAGGAAAAGAGCAGAGATATGTGCGGAGGGAAGGTGGATGGAGAAGCTGCCAGAACTTCAGTTCAGCGAGCAGTATTGCCACTGGCTGTGCCTTACAGCCACGCCCCGTCCTTGGTGACTTTTTCTTCCTTTGTCCTCAGTTCTACGAAATGTAGGCTTGGATATATCAGTGCTTTTCTATGATGTAGCCTATGGACAGTTTCTCTAGCCTATGTGAAAGTTGGGGATGATGGTATAAAAGTTCTGTGTCTCAGAGACATCAAAGAAAGTTCAAGAAATCAGAACACTGAGGTTGGATTGATAGTACAACAGGTAAGGATGTTTGCCTTGAATCGCGGCTGACCCAGGTTCGATCCCTGCCATCCCATATGGTCCCCTGAGCACAACCAGGGCTAATTCCTGAGTGCAGAGTGAGGAGTAACCCCTGGACATTGTAACCCCTGGACATTGCCAGATGTGACCCAAAAAAGGCAAAAAAAAAAAAAAAAAAAAAGAAAGAAAAGAAATCAGTACACCTGCTTTTGTGAGGTTGGGTAGGGGTGCTTAGGGGCTACACCCATGATATTCTGGGATTTCTCTTGACTCTGTACTCATAACTTACTCCTGGCAGGGCTTATGAGGCTCCAGGGATTGGTCCAGCACGCATGTCCGTGCCTTAGCCCTGTACTATCTCAGAACAGCTTTTAAAGTTCACATGTAACCATACTTAGATCCTGGAAATCTGCTAATGGCTTGTAGGAAGACGCACTTGGAGAAGCTCGATTTGGAGACAGATGATTCCTGCTGGTGTGAGAGTTTCTGAAGTTCTGCTCAGTGGACCTGGGGGCTGTCGGGAGCTGCTGGTGTCCCCAGCAATACCAGGAAACAAGTTTCCTTCTACCTCTGTGACCGGCAGGGAATGGATGAAAACTCTGGAATCCAGAGCAGTTTTAAAAGGCTTTACTATCACAAGTTCTGATGTACAATCCAAGAATAGGAAAATCCCTGGACTTTGGGTTCCCGGTTGGGTCCCAGTCATGTGTAGGACAAGATGGCTGCTGCCATGTGTTAAAGCCCAACAGGGAAGAGAATGGAGAGGACAGGTAGAAGGCCAAGGGAAGGCAAAATGGCAAAAAAGCCCATCGGGGCTGGGCTATCTAGAGATGAAGCCAGGTAACGTGACTCTATTGAAATGCAGCTCTTTAGGTGGCCTTTTGGTTTCACAAATGTCAGAGCTAATTCAAAATCTCCCCTGGCAGAGCTGGGAGGGGCTGCAAGCTAAGTGTAGCTGGAGCTTAAAGTAGGACGCTTCACCCAACAGGGGGCCACTCCCAGTGATACTCAGATACTAAGTGGAGGGATAAACCAACACCTGGACCAATAATCAGGCCAGTGTTGGGTGGGTCCTCCATGGCTACGCTACACTGGGGGACATGTAATGTTGAGGACTGAACTTGGGTCCTTTCAAGGAATGAACCCTAGCCCCTGAGCTATCCCCAACCCCAGAGGCATGATTCCTAAGAGGTCCTTTGACTCGAGGTCTAATTTTTTTTTCCTCTTTTGGGTCACACCTGGCAATGCTCAGGGGTTTCTCCTGGCTCTGCACTCAGGAATTACTCCTGGCAGTGCTCAGGGGACCACATGGGATGCCGGGGATCGAACCCAGGCCGGCACGGGCCAGCCGCGTGCAAAGCAAACGCCCTACCCGCTAGACCATCGCTCTGGCCCTCTCGAGGTCTAAATTTTATCATAATTTACTAAAGTATATATATATATATATATATTATCATATATATATATACAATCTTGTATATATATACAAGAGAGAAATATATATCTCTCTCCTCTCTCTCTCTCTTTTCTCCTCTCTCTCTCCTCTCTCTCTCTCTCTCTCTCTCTCTCTGCGTGTGTGTGTGTGTGTGTGTGTGTGTGTGTGTGTGTGTCTTTCTCACCAAACAAGAACAGCAAAGAAGAATCTCATTTTGTTACTATGTTGATCTGGACTGTACAAGGCAACTCTCTTAGATAATTCATATGTTTCTTGTAATAAGCCCTGCCCGTTATTGTTCTCTCTTTATCGGTGTTGATCCTGAGTGCACTGCGTTTACAGCCAGTGACAGCTGTGGCAGAGCCGGTGGCCTTCAGCTGCACAGCTTTCCAGGCGCCCCAACCAGCCACATGACTTTAAGTGGGATTTACATGCTGATGACACCCCGATCCTTGCACCCCCTCCTGGCCTTTTCCACACCTCATGGAAACACTCAAACTCAGTGTGGCCAGAGCAGATTTCTAAGTTTGAGGCTCTCCACACTTTCTGGGTGCTGTTGACTGCCCCAGCTGCCGGGTTGGTCAAAACAGTAATTTCGATCTCTCCGTTTTCTCTCACCCCCTCATTTCCCACAAGCAGCCAATCATGAGATTCACCATCTATACTTTTTTTTTTTTTTCGTTTTGGATCACATCTGGCGATGCTCAGGGGCTACTCCTGGCTCTGCACTCAGTAATTACTCCTGGCAATGCTCAGGGGACCATATGGGATGCCGGTTTGAACCTGGGTTGGCTGCAAGCAAGGCAAACATCCTCCCCCACTGGACTATTGCTCTGGCCCCACCATCTATACTTTTATGTGTCTCTATTTCTGCTCACACCACCAACCCAGCTGACCAATCAACAGACCATTACAGCAACATTGCCTAGGGGGTGCTGAAAGAACATTGTGACTATGCTATTTTGCTTCTTAAAACCTAACCTTCAACGATTCCCCATTTCACTGATAATAAAATCTAAATTGTTGCAAGACCTTGAGTGGGTCTTGCCCGTGTCTATGGCTTAGCTAGACTGTACCTCCAGGCTAATTTTCTTCCCAGACATCAGGTAGGAACTGGCTTGCAATGCCTCCTCTGTCCAGAGTGTCGCATGCACTCTGGCCTCTGTCTGGAGAATTACACGTTCAGTTTTCTTTGTCATCATTTTGTCTTGGGTTCAAAGGCCACCTCCCTCATGGGTGCCCTGGCTTACCCCTGACATAAACATCCCACTCTGTGCAGAACCTATATGTCACGCTGCTTTTTATTTCTTTTAATTTTTTTAAAATTTTATTTTAGCTCCATGATTCACAACGTTATAATGTTGCCAACGGGGGATTTCATGCTCCTTAAGAATTTGAAATTTCACAGTTTCAACTGTTTAACACCACAAAAAATCTAGTAGTACTGAAGTTGCTGGTTTTTATGTCGTAGAGTCTCTAAACAAACCCACTGAGAGTGTATGTGGCCATTTAAAAGCGCGTAGAGTCGTTCAGAAAGGAGGGATAAGGGTGCGACAGAAGTCAGTTGTCAGGTACTTTTCCAGTGAAGCAAAAGGAGGTAGGAAAAGAATGAACGGATGCTTTCATATTTTTTGTTATGAGGCTTTGGGGCCACATCAGCCCCAAAAGGAAGGGAAGAGAAAGGAAGAAGGAAGAAAGGAAGGAAGAAGGAAGGAAGGAAGGAAGGATGGAAGGAAGGATGGAAGGAAGGAAGATAGGAAGGAAGAAAGGAAGGAAGGTAGGAAGGAAGGAGGAAGGAAGGTAGGAAGGAAGGAAGGTAGGAAGGAAAGGAAGGAAGGAAGGAAGGAAGGAGGAAGGAAGGATGGAAGGAAGTAAGAGGAAGGAAGGAAAGGAGAGGAGGAAGGAGGAGGAAGGAAGGTAGGAAGGAAGGAAGGAAGGGAAGGGAGGGGGAGGAAGGAAGGAAGGAAGGAAGGAAGGAAGGAAGGAAGGAAGGAAGGAAGGAAGGAAGGAAGGAAAGAAGGGATTACTCCTGCTAAGAGAGATTACTAAAAGATGCTAAGAGATTACTCCTGGCTCTGTGCTAAGGGATCATCCTGGCAAGCTCGGGGGACCATGTGGGGTGCCAGAGATCAAACCCGACACACACCAAATATTCAAGGCAAGCATCCTACCCACTGTGCTATCTATTCATTCCTTGTGAAATATTTTTTTGAAGCTTTGGATTTGGGGGAAAGGGACAAGGTTCGAACTGCACGATTCTGAGGAACCTGACATATCACTCCCTGGGCGTCCTGCAGAACCTTGCCCCATGCACTGGCTCTCAGAAAGTGAGAAACTGGGTGTGCTGGGCGACCACCAGGGTCTCCTAGCAGCCGGTGTGACATAACCAAAATACACTGAAGAATGAAGTGCCACATTGACTTCGCTGAGCACCACCCCCTTTCTTAAAGCTGGGAGATGCAGAGAGACCTGAAAGGGGAAGGAAGGAACATTCTGCTCCGAGAAATGAGAGCCGCGCCGGCAAGATCCATCTGTGAGGGTTTGGCGCCACCTCGTGGTCAATGAAACCCATTTCGCAGACCAGTCCCCATCTTCCACTTTTCAAGGTTCTCAGGCTTCCCAGGAATGCCTGTGAGTTACCCGAGCTAGTACCTACTCTCCACTCCTCAAATTCTACATTTGCAGGTTCTGAATTCTACAAATTCTGAATTTGCAGGTCCAGTGACGGGACTTGGCATTAGAGTTTCTTAAGAAACAAGTTCCCCACGTGCTTCTGCTTTTTAACCGACGATTTTGAGGCTCAGAATTTCCCTCTTTGGAAATTAGCCTCTTGCTGGCAA
Source organism: Cryptotis parvus (assembly GCA_021461705.1). Taxonomy (NCBI): domain Eukaryota; kingdom Metazoa; phylum Chordata; class Mammalia; order Eulipotyphla; family Soricidae; genus Cryptotis; species Cryptotis parvus. The sequence goes on along the minus strand of JAJIBD010007106.1, from coordinate 22,624 downwards.
GACTTTTTCTTTTCCCTTTCCCTGTGCAAAGCATGAAAGTATTTTACACTGTAATTTTTGGATTTTTTTTTATGGGGACGTTGTGATATATTAACATGAAATAGACGAGAAGGCATGTGTGTGAAACCAGGGGCAAGTAAGTTGTCCTTGGTTTCCCTCCTTCCTTTCCCCCCTCCCTCCCCTCCCTCACTCCCTCCCTTCCTTCCTTCCTTCCTTCCTTCCTTCCTTCCTTCTTCCTTCCTTCCTTCCTTCCTTCCTTCCTTCCTTCCTTCCTTCCTTCCTTCCTTCCTTCCTTCATCCTTCCTTCCTTCCTTCCTTCCTTCCTTCCTTCCTTCCTTCCTTCCTTCCTCCTTCCTTCCTTCCTTCCTTCCCCTTCCTTCCTTCCTTCCTTTCCTTCCTTCCTTCCTTCCTTCCTTCCTTCCTCCTTCCCTCCTTCCCTCCATCCCTCCTTCCCTCCTTCCCTCCCTCCCTCCCCTCCCTTTCCATCCTTCCCTATCCCTCTCCCTCCTTCCCTCCCTCCCTCCCCTCCTTCCTCCTTCCTTTCCTTCCTTCCTTCCTTCCTTCCTTCCTTCCTTCCTTCCTTCCTTCCTTCCTTCCTTCCTTCCTTCCTTCCTTCCTTCCTTCCTTCCTTCCTTCCTTCCTTCCTTCCTTCCTTCCCTCCTTCCTTCCTTCCTTCCATATGGGAGTGATGGGGGGCCATATGAAGTGATGGGGACCTACTGGGGGTGCATGCATTGTAACCACTGTACTGTCCCTCTGAGCACATAGTTTCCAGCTTGTTAAACTGATTCGTTATTCACATAGAGTCACAAAACTGAATTCGGGAGGAGGTTCATAAAAAATTTTTCAAAATTTGTTTTAAAAACAATTTAGTTTTGGAACCCTCACACCGGCCTGTCTCCCCCTCAGGTATTCTCCCTGGGGTGTGTGACTGGCCAGCGGGTGCCTGGGGCCGTGGTAGAGCCCCAGGCCTCGGCAGAAGGTGGAACTACAACCCCCAGAAGTCCGAGCAGAAGCGGAAGTAAACGGAACATTTTGAACTTTCACACCAGCCTGTGTGAAAGGTAAAATATCTGCCTCAGGTATTTTCCCTGGGGTATGCGGCTGGCCAGGCGGGCAACAGCTCACGCGGCCACTTATTAATACAAAAACTAGGAAATTCAACACCAAGGGAAGGTAATACCCTCAAGAAAAAAAGAAACAGTACATGAGAGGAATCTATCCCTGAACACCGCAACACCATGGGAAAACAACAGAGATCCCCAGCTCGAAGAACAGATGAAGGAATCAACCCTGAAGACTCAAAAAAGAATACAGATGTGCATGATCTCTCTGACAATGAAATTAGAGAAGAAATTGGTAGGATGTTTAAGGAGCTCAACGAAAAAATGGAGCAGATGTCCAATAAAATACTGGAGAACATAAACGAAGCAGTTGAAAGGGCAGTCAATAAATTATGGGAGGAAATGAGAGCAGAAATGAGAACCATGCAAATAGAAATATCATTGCTTAAAAACTCAGTAGATGAAATGAAAAACACAATCGGGCTCTCAACAGTAGGATGACAGCAGCGGAAGAGAGAATCAGTGAGACAGAAGATGAGCTGCTGAAAGCACTCAGAGAACTACATAAGATGGAAAAAGACCGGAAAATGGATCAGCAATGGAACAGAGAACAATGGGATGAAGCCAGGCGGAACAACATAAGAATCATCGGAGTCCCAGAGGAACAGGAAAGTAACCCCAAGGAAGTTAAAACAGTTAAAAACATCCTTGCTGAAAAGTTCCCGATTTAAAGGTGAAGGCATCCAGATCCAAGAAGCCCCACGGGTACCAGCAAGAAGAGACCCCAATAGAATGACCCCAAGACACATCCTAGTCAAAGTGATGGATGCCATAGAGAGAGACATAATTCTTCAGGCAGCAAGATCAAAGAAGGAAATTGTATACAAAGGAGCATCCATTCGACTTTCAGCAGACTTCTCAGAAGAGACCCTCCAAGCCCGAAGGCAGTGGTGGGATATAGTAAAAAAAACTCAATGAAATGAATGCCTCAGCAAGAATTCTTTATCCAGCTAAACTCTCACTCAGATTTGAAGGACAGATATACAACTTCTTGGATAAACAACAGCTTAGGAACTTTGTAAAATCAAAACCAACCTTAAAAGAAGGACTGAATGATCTACTATAAGATGAGACATAACCCAAAAGAACAACCAACCTATACAGAAAGATGGCACAAAATCCCATGACATAATCTCTCTCAATGTCAATGGTCTAAATGCACCAGTTAAGAGACACAGAGTGGCACAATGGATCAAAAAATTGAATCCGACATTCTGCTGCCTTCAAGAAACACACCTGAACAATCGGAGCAAAGACAGGCTCAAAATAAAAGGCTGGAAAACAACCCTTCACTCAAATAACCCATCCAAAAGGGCTGGGGTAGCCATACTGGTATCCGACAACATAGACTTCCAGGCTAAAGAAGGTCAGAAGAAGGGACAGTGTAGGTCACTTCTTAATAATCAAGGGATGCATATATCAGGAAGAAATCACACTATTAAACATATATGCACCCAACGAGGTGCTAGCAAAATACCTAAAACAACTACTAATAGACTTCAAAGAAGACATTGACAGCAACACAATTGTAGTTGGAGACTTCAACACTGCTCTATCAACCCTGGATAGATCAACAAGATTGAAACTTACCAAGAAAATACTGGCCCTAAAAGAAGAGATGGAAGAAAGAGGGCTGGTAGACATATACAGGGCATTTCATCCCCAAAAAGCTGAATACACTTTCTTCTCCAGTGCACATGGAACATACTCCATAATAGATCACATGCTGAGCCATAAGTCATACCTCCATAAAATCAAGAAGATAGAAATTGTGCCAACTATTTTTCAGACGATGATGCACTGAAAATAGAAGTTAATTGTACACAAAAACGGAGACCAATACCAAGTACCTGGAAACTAAACAGCTCACTGCTGAACAACCAGCAAGTCATAAAAGAAATCAAATAGGAAATCCGAAGATTCCTGGAAACAAATGAGACTGAAGACATGAATTACCAGAACTTGTGGGATACAGCAAAAGCAGTGTTAAGAGGCAAGTTCATAGCTCTTCAAGCATTCATCAGAAAAGAAGAAAAGGCCATCATAAAAGTCTGACTTTAAGAACCTGCCATTTAGGGAGGATGTGGGAGGGGGGGGGGAATTGGGGACATGGGTGGTTGGTGAGGGCACTGGTGGAGGGGGGGTGCTGGAACACTGTGTGACCGAAACCCCCAAGTGTGGAACAACGTTGTAATTGTATATCTCACGGTGGTACAATAAAATGTTAAAAAAAAAAAAGCCTGACTTCACAACTTAAGATCTTAGCGAGTGATCAATTAAAGGAGCCCAACCCAAGCAGAAAGAAAGAAATAATAAAACTTAGAGCAGAAATCAATGAGATGGAATGTCAAAAAACAATCCAAAAGATCAATGAAACCAAAAGCTGGTTGTTGAAAAAATAAACAAGATTGACAAACCACTTGCAAGACTTGTAAAAAAAGGAAAAGAGAGAACCCAAATAAATAGAATCAGAAATGAAAACGGGGACATCACAACAGAAACCACAGAAATTCAAAAGATCATCAGAGATTCCTATGAGAGCCTGTATACCATGAAACAAGAGAACCTAGAAGAAATGGACAAATTCCTGAATTCCTATAGCCTCCCAAGTCTGCAACAAGAAGATTTGGAATACCTCAACAAACCTATCTCCATTGAGGAAATAGAATCGGTAATCAAAAGTCTCCCAAAACACAAAAGCCTAGGTCCAGATGGATTCACCAGTGAATTCTACAAAACCTTTAAAGAGGACCTACTCCCAATTCCTTTCAAGCTCTTCCGGCAAATTGAAGAAACAGAAACACTCCCAAATAGCTTTTTACGAGGCACATATCACCCTAATACCCAAAGCAGACAAAGATGTCACAAAAAAGGAAAACTACAGACCAATCTCCCTGATGAATACAGATGCTAAGATCTTCAACAAAATACTAGCAAATAGAATCCAAAGAGTCATCAAAAAGATTATACACCATGACCAAGTGGGATTCATCCCGGGAATGCAAGGATGGTTCAACATCCGCAAGTCAATCAACATAATACATCATATCAACAAAAGAAAAATAAAAACCATATGATCATATCACTAGATGCATAGAAGGCATTTGACAAGATTCAACACCCGTTCATGATAAAAGCTTTCTGTAAAATGGGGATTGAAGGAACCTTCCTCAAGATAATCCAGGCCATCTACTACAAGCCCACAGTGAGCATCATTCTCAATGGGGGAAAAACTGAAAGCCTTCCCCTTAAGATCAGGGACAAGACAAGGCTGCCCACTCTCACCACTTCTATTCAATATAGTACTGGAAGTACTTTCCATAGCAATCAGGGAAGAAAAAGACATTAAGGGCATCCAGATAGGAAGGGAAGAAGCCAAGTTGTCACTATTTGTAGATGACATGATATTATACCTGGAAAACCTGAAACTCTCTACCAAGAGGCTCCTAGAAATAATACATTCCTATAGTAGCGTGGCAGGGTACAAAATCAATACCCAAAAGTCAATGGCCTTCCTATATGCAAACAGAGAAAGAGAAGAAAGGGACATTAAAGAAACTATCCCATTCACAATTGTGCCGCAGAAAATCAAATACCTAGGAATCAGTTTGACAAAGAATGTAAAGGATCTCTACAAAGAAAACTACAAAATGTTACTTCAGGTAATAAAAGAAGACCTGAGGAAATGGAGACACATTCCCTGCTCATGGATTGGAAGGATTAACATTATCAAAATGGTAATACTCCCTAGAGCTTTATACAGATTCAATGCGGTCCCTATAAAGATACCCATGATGTTCTTCAAAGAAATTGAACAAACACTCCTGAAATTTGTATGGAATAATAAAACCCCACGAATAGCTAAAGCAATCCTTGGGAAAAAGAAGATGGGAGGTATCACTTTCCCCAGCCTCAAACTCTACTACAGAGCAGTTGTAATTAAGACAGTGTGGTATTGGTATAGAGACAGACCTGTAGACCTATGGAATAGAACTGAATATCCTGAAACACACTCTCAAATATACAACCACTTAATCTTCGATAAAGGAGCAAAAAATATTAAGTGGAGCAAAGAAAGCCTCTTCAACAAATGGTGCTGGGAAAACTGGGCAGCTACATGTAAAAAATGAACTTAGACCTCCTTCTAACGCCACGCACAAAAGTCAGATCAAAATGGGTTCTAGATCTCAGCATCAGACATGAATCTATAAGGTACATTGAAGAAAACATTGGAAAAACGCGCTCTACAACATCGAAACGAAAAGTATCTTTAAAGACGACACACCACTGACCAAGCAAATGGAAGCGAAGATAAACAAATAGGATTATATAAAATTGAAAAGCTTCTGCACCTCAAAAGAAATGGTGACCAAGATACAAAGACAATCCACAGAGTGGGAAAGGATATTCACCCAATACCCCTCTGACAAGGGGTTAATATCCAGGATATATCAGGCACTGGTTGCACTCCACAAGAAAAAAACAGCCAACCCCATCAAAAAAATGGGGAGAAGAAATGAACAGAAGCTTCCAAAAAGAAGAAATTCGAATGGCCAAAAGGCATATGAAAAAATGCTCTTCATCTTTAATCATCAGGGAGATGCAAATCAAAACAATAATGAGGTACCATCTCACACCACAGAGACTGGCACACATCCAAAACAGCAAGAACAACCGGTGCTGGCGTGGATGTGGGAAAAAAGGGACTCTCATCCACTGTTGGTGGGAGTGCTGACTGGTCCAGCCCTTTTGGGAAACAATTTGGGCATTCCTCCGAAAACTAGATATTGAGCTCCCATTTGATCCAGCAATAGCACTCCTGGGAATATACCTGAGAGACCGAAAAACACATAGCAGAAACACTATCTGTACTTCTTTATTCATCTCTGCGCTATTCACTACAGATAGAATCTGGAAACAACCTAAATGCCCGAGAACAGAGGACTGGCTAAAGAAACTGTGGTTCATCTACACTATGGAATACTATGCAGCTGACAGAAAAGATGAAATGATGAAATTTACCTGCAAATGGATGGACATGGAGACTATCATGCTGAGTGAAATTAGTCAGAAGGAAAAGGACAGATATTAGAATAACTGCATTCATTAATAGGATATAAAGATACCAGTGTCTTACTAAATGTGGGAAATGGTAATGGCAGATTAAAACTCACCATTGAATATACACAAAGAGACTTAAGTGATAAACTCTAAATATCTGCAGGGCTAGCCACAATGTAAAAGAAGAGGGAGAGAGATGCAGAGACAGAGAGAGAGACAGAGAGAGAAAGAGAGGATACTGGGGTACCTGCTATTGAGGCAGCCTGCGGGTGGGCGGGGAGGGGGGGGGGTACTTGGTGGTGGAAATGGGGCACTGGTGGAGGGATGGGTGCTGGAATACTGTACTACTAAGAACCAATTATGAACACCTTTGTAATTGTATGTCTCATGGTGGTATAATAAAAAATTTAAAAAAAAAAAAAACCCCAAAAAATAGTATGATAGCAATATCAAAGGTCAGGCAAAAACATGGATAAAGAGGTCTTGTCAGTGGGTAGAATCTACCGTGTGTGTGTGTGTGGGACTCAGAGGTTAGGTAAGACAGAGAAGGGAACAATGTGCTAATAATTGTTGGAAATGATAATACAACCTAGAACTGAGCATTGAATATAGGCAAAGGCATATACATGATAACCTCTAAATGTATGTTTTACAAGCCACAATATGTAAGAGAAAGATGAGTGAGAGAGAGAAAGAGAGAGAGAGAGAGTGGAGTGGCAAAGTGGACTGTCATAGAGGCAGGCGGAAGGAGAGGGAGGGAACCAGGGGACATTGGTGTTGGGCAATGGGCACTGGTGGAGGGATTGGTGCTGGAACACTATATGATCGAAACCCAAACATGAACATTTTTGTAATTGTATATCTCATGGTGGAATAAAAAAAAAAAGAAAGAGGGGGCTGGAAAAAAAAACAATTTAGTTTTGATTTGTTATCAATAAATGTTTGATTTTTTTATACCTATTGTATATACTGTATATATATATATGTATATATATATTTATATATATTTTGCTTTTTTGGGGGTCACACCTGGCAATGCTCAGGGGTTACTCCTGGTTCTGCACTCAGGAATAACTCCTGGCTGTGCTCGGGGAACATATGGGATGCCAGGGATCGAACCTGGGCCAGCATGGGCCGGTCGCGTGCAAGGCAAACGCCCAACTCACTGGACTATTGCTCCGGCCCAATATACTGTATATTTTTATACCTATTGTATGTTACTGGTGACTGCTCGAGCAAATCGATGAATAACAGGAAGAAAAGTGATACAAGTGATACAAGTGATACCTATTTTATATACCTGGGCCCCCTGGGATGAAACCAGATCCACAGCAGAGCCTGGCAAGCTACCCATGGTGTATTTGATATGCCAAAAAACAGTAACAATAATGGTCTCATTCCCAAAGAATGGAGATGTTACTGGCGCCCGCTAGAGCAAATTGATGAACAACAGGAAGACAAGTGACCAGTTACCCAAGTACCCAAGGTCATATAAATTTCCTTGAGTGAGGGATAATATTGGAGGCACTGTCCCTTTATTGCCTTGCATGCGTGAAGCCAACCCTGGTTCGAATCCCAGCACTACTTATGTTTGCTAAGCAGCGCCAGGTGTTGTTCCTGAGCACAGAGCCAGGAAGAGCCGTTGAGCACTGCTGGATATGGAAAAGTGTCATTAATGGAAACTGTCTAAGAAGTCCTCGATTGAACAAAAATAATGACTCTTTCATTCCTTATTATTCAGGAGCTGCTCCTGAATAATAACCAGGATTAACTGATAATAATGACCAGGATTAACCGATAAGTGCAATTACCTGTAAACAATCTCTGAAAGGTACTTTGTAGCAAGGGGCACCAAATAGAAACTGGCCCAGATACCCCAAAACACACTCCACCTCTCTGTTCCTTATTGCTTTTAATCTTCCAAGCAGCCAGAAGACTCTAAGATCTGTCTCAAGTTCTGTTTTAGGTGGAAGCGCAGAAGAAACACAACATCAAGGATGCTTTAGGGCCTCTAGACCCCCAGCCCACCAGTCCTGGCATACATCTAGCGCCTTGGCAGGAACTAGACAGGGTGAGATTCTTAGACCCCCTCACCCCCACCCCCATCACCTTGTCAGTACTCCCTGAAATAAAGGGATGGGGCGAAGATCTGGGCCAGCTCCTGCCTCCAAGAAACCCCAGACTGATAGTGTGTCTGTTTTGCTCCTTGGCTGTGACAGGCCTGGCTCTCTGGCACACAGACACTGGCCCCTTCTCTGGCTTCACAGACATGTGGGGGTAAAGCAGAGCCCCCAAATGCTGAGCTCCCCAGAAAGAGCCTCACTGCACAACCAGAAACAACTTGACCTGCTCTCTAGGTGTCCCTGGGGCCTGTCATATCGTCACACAAAAATTAGCCCCAGAGTCTGCAACCTCACCCTGTCTTGCTCACACGCAGTCCTCTTCCTGCTGGCAAGCTGGGCCATTTGCCATGGAGACCACAGGCAGGTCCACAGAGCCCCCACATTCCCTGTCCCAGAAGAGTCATGTGTCTTTTTCTGACTCCTCCTGCTGGCCCAGGGAGTGGCCGCCGTCTCCTGAGAAAAGGACCCACGTCACACAGGATCGCTTTTCATTTACTGTTGTTCATTTGGGCAGCCAGTGAAATGAACTCTTGTGGTTCTGTGAAATCTAGATTTAAAATTAGAGTTCAAATGATTCATCTGTGGAAAAATCACTCTTCCTTGGCTAATCCTCTGGTAAATATCTCAACAACTCTTCTTGATCCTGATAGATATCTAAAGCTGAGATGTTTAGTTGACACTCAAGCATTAATGAGAAAATGTAGAGTCTCCTAATGTATTCCAGATTCATTATTATCAAGTAATTAATATCTTTGAAAGCTATATTAAGTGTATTTCAAATAAATTATTTTTATAATATTGAATAACTGGGAAGGGGCGGAGGGATAACATTTTCTTTGCATGTGATCTACCCCAGTTCAATCTCTGGCACCTCATATGGTCCCCAAACCCACTAGGAGTGGTCTCTGAGCACAGAGGCAGGTGTAGGGCCTAAAACCACTGGGTGGGGCCTAAAAAATGAAAAAAAATTTTTTTTGAAAATTTTGGAATTTTTGAAAGGAGGATAAAAGGTTATTCACATTTTCAGAATACTTAGGTGACCTATTTCAAAAGTTGTATTTATCCACTCGTTTATTGTAATGTGGTGAACATGGTTACAACAGTGTCAAAGTTTATGCTGTTGCTGTACAAAGTTATCGCACTTCACTGCCTCCAAGGCGTAGTGAAGGCGTACACCAGAGCCCGTGTCACGACCCACCACTGTAAGCAGTGGACACCACTAGGGGTGGGACTTCCAGGCCGCACCCTTGCAATGCTTCTTGTCACTTAGCATCCATTTCCCTGGGCTCCAATCATATATATCTTCTTCATTTCAGGTAGTTTTGTGAAGCACTATTAAAATTCCAGTATCTTAATGACCAGGGTTAACTGATAAATGCAATTACCTGTAAACATTCATAAAGTAAACAGCTCGCTATACCAGAGATTAAAAACAAGAAAATAAACACCTGATGGCTTCTGATAACCAGCCTAAAAAGGGTGGACCCCACCAACAGAGTTGCAATTAAAGACAGGTGAGCCCCGAGGTCAGGTGCTTGACCAGGGCTAGTACACATGTGAGCACCAGAGCCACATAAGCGTGACCCGTCAGCACAGCCGCTACCAAAGAAAGGGAAGGGAGGAGAGAAGCGTAACTGAATAATTAAGGAAAAAGAACCTTGATGCGAGAGTATCGGTGTGTGGAGCCACTAAAGACACCTGGAAAGGGCCAAAGCTCAGCTGGAGTTGGGAGAGACAGGGAGGTGTTCCTGGTGGAGGGTAGGCTGGGGAGTGAATGCAAGTGGGCTCCGGGGTACGGTTTATGCTCAGGGATTAGTAGTGATCCCGGTGGTCATGGTGGGGGTGGGAGTTGCTTTGGGAAAGCTTTGAACATAGTTCTTGTACTTTTCCATTCGGTTTTCACCTTTTTATTGGGAGGGGTGCTCTTAAGATTTTTGTCTTTTAAAAAAGTTTAATATTTTAAGAAATTGATATTCTGTGGTTTGTCACACTGTTAATAATGGTTTTCCTGCACATAATTTCCAGTTTTTGAGTTTTGAAGAAGTAGGCCAATAAAGGAAACAAGTTTCTTACAAACTCTCAGGGGGAAATCTGGTTGTGGGCCCCTCCTGTGGTTTGGTTAAGAAAGTTCCAGAAGTTGCAACATATTTTCATTTTCCAGACTTACTTTATTGCAGTGCTGCTTTTGATTTTACAGAGTCACTGTATAGACCACATTTAGGAGGTCAAGATGCCAATAAATCAGTGGCAATCCGAAACAGAAGGAAAACAATATAAAGCAGAGTAAAATATAACACAATTAGTATCGCTGTTCCCTAGCTTTACATTTTGTTTTAAATTAAAACAATTTTTTGTCATATTCAGTAATGTTCAGGGCTTACTCCTGGCTCTGCACTAGGAATTACTCCGCGGTGCTTAGGGGACCATATGGGTAGCTGGGGATGGAACCCAGGTCAGTCACGTACAAAAGCAAACGCCCTTCCTGCTGCGCTATCGCTCTTGCCCCACTCAGTATTTCATTGAAAAAATAATTGCTGTGCTCCATGGAGTGAAGAATTCCGAAGAGTGAAAAGGAACACTGGAGGCTGAAGCCATTAACACCACTACCGAGACAACTTCTCTTGATTCCTAGAAATACCATCGAAGTTCTATGTCATTAGTATTTTTTTTTCCTTTCTGGTTGCCACTGTGCAGTGGAAAGGGAAGGAAAAAAAGGAAGTCATATAAGCTGCTACAAATTAATGAAATATTTTACATTTGCCAAATTTCACATCTACATGTTCTGTGCTGTTGGAGGACTTATGTTTTTTTCTCTGATAGTGCCGACTGCTTTCACACCTGGGGACTCTTTGGGCCTCAGAACTACATGGAGTGTTAAGCCTAATGTCTGAATTCGTCATTGGTTATGGTTATTTTTTAAAGAGTTTTTTTTTTTCTTTTGGGCTACCCCCAGTGGTGCTCAGGGTTTACAGTGCTTATTCCCGACTCTCTCTGTTCAGAGGCAGGGGCCATATGGGGCCCTCGGATCAAACCCAGGTGGGTCCGAGCACCTCAACTTCTATATAATCTCTACAGCCCCTGAGTTTGGGTTTTTGGTTTTGTTTTGTAAGGAGGAGCTGGAATGATAGTAGAGTAAAGCATTTTCTTTGAGCACAGTCAACCTGGTTTAAATCCCCGGCATCCCATGTGGTCCCCTGAGCATCACTAGGTATGATCCCTGAGCACAGAGCCAGGAGTAAGCCCTGAGCTCTGCCAGGTGTGCCCCAAAATACCAACAATAACAAAAAATATAGGGTCACCCTAGATTGTACAAATTAAATAGGTAAGCTCAGAGCTTTCCTGACTAAAGTTGGTGTGGAAAGGCGTGGTTCCATCAGAATTTTCTTTGGGGGGGAGGGGGTTGCCACAAGTGTTCTTAGCTCTGTGCTCAATAGCGACCCGTGGTGGTGCAGGGGATTCTAACTGGGGTCTGCCCTGTGGAGGAAAGGCGCAAGGCCAGCACCTCACCTCCTCTGCACCTCTTTCTAGCCCTCATTAGTCAGTCTCTTTGGCTACTTCACAGGCAAGTTCATGACCCACTAAACCTAGTGCTGAGGCCTGGAGAATCTTGAGGAGCATGATTTTTCTTGAAAAGCTTTGCTTTTCAGCTAAGCTTCTAAAGCCATAAGAAGGAAGTAAGCAATTTGTCTTGGCAACAGTGGACCTGGCCTTTAGAAAGAGGAGCACCACTCACTCACTGTTTCTCAGCAAAAGCTAAGGATGATGAATGAAGTGCCCAGGGTAAAGAAGCCCGTTCACAGGAGAGAGGGTTATCTTTGGAAGGACTTTAAATCAATAAACACACAAACACCTTAACTCTGACTAAAAGAGCTGGAATTGATGACTTTTAATAGGAAGTTTTAGAAGAAAAACACAAAAGGAACCAACACTGTAGCTTGCAAACCTCAAAGCATCATTATATCTAAGGTGCTGAAGGATGCATTTGCAGACTGTAATTTCCTGGGGTCTTTGTCAAATGGGCAAGCCCTCCTCGAGTGCTTATGGACCCTAAAAATAGCTGAGCATCACTGTATGAAGACATGATGTTTAATGAGGAAATGTAAAATTGTTTACCTTTTCTGTTAAAGGGTCTTTTTCCCCCCTCTATAAACACTTTGATATCTGGGGTATTGCCAGTGTCCTCTGAAAAGAGAAGATACGAGGCTGAGGCTAACAAGCAAAACAAACAACAAACATAAAACCAAACATTCAAGACCCGACACCATGATATATACATAACACACAGACAGCATGTTCCCTAATATGAGCATTAGCTCTGAGGACTTAGTTCCAGTAGTAAGAGAAACAAAAGCAAATATAACAAGGGAATACACCAGACTAAAAGCTTTAATGTAACGAAAGAAACCACCACAATAATAAAATGCCATTTGCTTATTAGGCAAAGGTAGAAATATGTCATATGTCCAGATAAGGTGTAAATATGCCCCCAAATATAAAGAACTTATCCAGCCACAACAACAACATAAACAACCCATCAAAACAGAATAGACAGGAATTGATACTCTTCAAAAAATACCCCCAAAATTGTACATCGCCAATGTGAATTGGGGTGGGAAGCTCATTATTACTTATTAGGAAAATGAAAATCAAAACTATGATGAGATATGACATCTCACATGTGGGAGTGTCTTATATCAAATGGCCATGGACTGACAGATAGTTCAGAGGGGTGGAGTGCATGCCTTGTAAGCCCAAAACCCCAAGTTTGACCCCTGGTAGTGCATGGGTTTCCAGGACTACCAGTTACAGCCCTGGGGGGGTCATAAAGTACCACTGTGCCCGAGAAGCCCTGCATTTCTGGGCTGAGCACTTACCCATCAGGCTGAGCACTGCTGGGAATTGGTCCCCAGGCTCTGAGCACTGCTGGGGAGCATCCTTCAATAGAATGGAAACTGGAAATGTTGGTAAGCAGATGCAGGAACATAGTTCCTCCCGGCTCCCCTGTGAAATACAACTAGGCTATTAAGATAAAGTTTGTCTTTTGCAACAACAGGGAAGAAACTTGGAGTGACTGTTCTAAGAGAAATGAGGAAGAGAAAGCTGAGCACCGAGTGGGTCACTTCTGTGTGGGATATAGGTAAATGGAATAGCAAGACCAAACGCAAAACAATTCAGACTCTGAGGAAGATGTTGTGATTTTTTGGAGGGTGGCATTGGGACCGGGGGGTAGAGGGGCTGGATGTGATTGTACGCTGTGCTGCAACTCTGGAGGTGGGTGCAGCAGGAAATAGCTGCATGTTAAAGTGTGATGCTGGACTCTTGGGACTGACATAGAATCAACCCAACAGTAAATCAACACAAAATTAAAAGACATAAGTACAACTCTTCTCCCAACAAACAAACACAAAAACTCCTATCCAACTGTATACCACTTTTGTAGAACAGTAAGAGAAAGCACGATTCACTTTAGAATGATTTTTGGATCATACCTGGTGGTGCTTAGTACTTACTCCCTACTCTACTCAGAGATCACTCCCAATGGTATCCAGAGGCTCAACATAAGGGCATGCTGGGGACTGACTGTTTTGTTTTGGGGGCCATATTTGGTGGTAATCAGGGGCTTCTTCCTGGCTTTGCCACAGTGATCACTCCTGGCAGGCTCAGGGGACCATACACAGTGCCAAAGACCAAACCCCAGTCAGCTGTATGCAAGGCAAGTGCCCTACCCACTGTACTATTGCCCTAGCATGATTATTTTTTAAAAGAGAATGTTGATGAGATTGAGAATCATTCTGTAGAGTTCCATATTCTGGGTAAGAAGTCTTAGATCAATTTTTGTCTGCTTAAATAAAATGGGAAAAATAGATTATATTAGTAAATCAATTGGGTTCCACCAAGCTAAGAAATATTTCTGAGATTTTACTGTGGGCCAGAGTGGGGAACAAGTTCTAACTTGCTGAACTAAAAAGGAAAAAGTTGAAATGTTCTCATGAAAAACAAAGTCTCTTGTTAAAAAGCACCACTGGCAGAAAGGCTGTGACCTGCTGTTATCATCCTTTACTTGGGAAAGGGCTGAGTTTTCTCCTCCACATGGGGCAATTTTCTCTCGACTACAGCAGGAATGTACATGTGAAGATAAAAATTTTCTTTGCTCCAGGCTAAGATTTTTGGAGTAACTTTTTATCAAGATATAGAGACATGGATTTATTACATTATCTGCTTTATTTAGCATTGTGGGTTCACCTAGTTAGCATTGTGGCTACAACTCCATGCTTGGCAGTGCACTGGGGCCTTCAGTAACACAGTGCTCAAACCTGGGGCCCCTGAACATAAAGCACATGCTCAGGATTTTGCACTGGCCCTCTGGCTCTCACTATCTGCTTTATACAAGAGTTTATGAATCAAGACTCACTTTGGACATCATACAAAATGGCAGAAAATATCTGCACACCACACATGGGATTAGGACTAATATTAAAATATATAAAGCACTCCCAAACCTCAACAATAACAACAAAAATCTCAACAATCCTAACAAAAAATGGGGAGAAGAAATGGACAGACATTTCCTCCTCCATACAGCCGGGAGGTAAGTGCAAATGAAAACGACGATACTACATTATGTCTCACAGCAGTGAGGTGGCACATATCGAAAAAGGCCAGAAACAAGTTCTGGCAGTTGTGGTGAGAAAGGGAACCTCATTCACTATTGGTGGGAATATCATCTGGATCAGCATTTTTTGGATGAAATTTATCAAAACGTGAAAACTAGAGCTTTCATAAGACTTCGTGATTCACTTCCTAGCATCTTCCCAAGAGCAAAACATTATATAGGCGAAGCTGAGATCATTTGTACCGTGCTAAGCACATTAGCCAGTTTGTGGAAACATCTCAAGATGGATGAGTGGATAAAGAAGTCGTGTTATTGTTGATTGAAATTCGCCAGAGGGAAAATGACAGATATAGAATGACTGCATTCACTTGTGGGACATAAAAAAATAGTATGATACTAATATCCAAGGCCAGGCAAAACATGGATCAGGAGGACTTGTTAGTGGGTGGAATAAACCACAAGTGTGTGGCAGTCAGAGATTACACAGAGAAGGGAACAGTGTGCTAATAATTGTTGGAAATGATAATACCAGCCTAGAACTGAGCACTGAATGTAGGCAAAGGGATATACATGATAACTCCTAAATGTATGTATTGCAAGCCACAATGTGTAAGAGAAGGAAGTGAGAGCAAAAAAAGAGAGAGAGAGAGAGAGAGAGAGAGAGAGAGAGAGAGAGAGAGAGAGAGGAGGGCAAAAGTGCCTGAGGCAGTGAGGGGTGGGAATCAGTGGTGGGAAATCTGCACTGGTGAAGGGATGGGTGCTGGAACACTGTAACTGAAACCTAATTATGAACACTTTTGTAATTGTTTATCTCATGGTGGTGTAATAACATTGAAAAAATTGCAGTTGAAAAAAAGAAGTCATGTTATATAGACACAATGGAATATTATGTAGCCAGAGCAAAGAGGAAATCCTTAGTTTGCTGTAATTTGGATGTAACTGAAGGGCATTATATTCAATGATATAAGTCAGAGAGAGAAGAAAGATACAGATGTCTCAGTCATCTGTGGAATATAGAGAGACAAATAGCAGCAGATGGTGACAAACTTTTGGCCTTTGCAACGGAAATTACTCCCCTATGGGGAAGTGACATGGGCAGGGGAGGCAGAGGGCATGAGGGAAGGGAAGGGAGGAAGAGGAGGGAAAACAGAAGGAAGAGATGACATAAGGACAGTGGTGGAAGGTCTGGGGCACCGTGGAGGTGTTGAGGTGGAGAAACACTGTACACGAAAACCACAAAGGTTAAGAGTACCTGCAAATGGATGGACATGGAGACTATCATGCTGAGTGAAATTAGTCAGAAGGAAAAGGACAGATATAGAATGACTGCATTCATTAATAGGATATAAATAGATACCAGTATTTTATTAAGTGTGGGAAATGGTAATGGCAGACTAAAACTCACCATTGAATATACACAAAGAGACTTAAGTGATAAACTCTAAATATCTGCAGGGCTAGCCACAATGTGTAAAATAAGAGGGAGAGAGAGGCAGAGACAGAGAGAGAGACAGAGAGAGAAAGAGTGGAAACGGGGCTGTCTGCTATTAAGGCAGCCTGGGGGGGTGAGCGGGAGGGGTGGGGGTACATTGGTGGTGGAAATGGGGCACTGGTGGAGGGATGGGTGCTGGAATACTGTATTACCAAGAACCAATTATGAACAACTCTGTAATTGTATGTCTCATGGTGGTATATTAAATTTTTTTTTTAAAAATTAAAAAAATTAAAAAAAAGAGTATTATAATCATGCTACCAAAACTCTAAGAAAGAAAAAAAAAGGTGCCTTAGTCCTTGAAAAAAGTAGGGAAGGGTAAAGGTATCAGTTTAGTAGAAGGAGGAAACAGGGTCTGGCTGGGGGGTCGGCAAACCCTTAGCAGCCCACCCGCAGCGCCACAGCCCCTGCCGATGCTCTGGGCGTCTGCCTTGCAGCCTGGCTATGCCAGGTTGTGCGCCCCAGGTCCCATCTACCACCTGAAGCTCCTGTGGCTCTGTCAGCCACACACCCAGTGAACAGGCCCCTCCAGCCAATCCCATGCTCAGGGCCTACCGGTCTTTCTTTATTACACATCCAGCAAATATGTTTGTTCTAAGAAAGAGCAGATGGAAAGATAAAGAAGCCAAGGGGAAAAGGGAGAACATCAGAGCCAGCCACAGTCTGGAGTTAGTCTGTGCATGTCATTCCAAGATGGTCAACACAGAGACTATCCATGGACAGTCACACGGCATAGACGGTCTCAATTCACTCATTTGTGGTGTTTTCCTTTGTTTCAGTATTGAGGACAGAGCCCAGGCCTCATGCCTGCAAGCCTGCACTTGACACTAAGTCCCATTTGTAGGCCGGCACAGACAGACAGACGTTTCAGCTCCTGCTTCTAGATGAGATGCAAACATTTTCATTCTCACCACGGACCCTTGTCAAACCGGCAGAGAAGGCGGGATGGCCCCTTTGCTCCATAGCCGCCTCACCTCTGCTCAACATTCTCTCCCGCTGGGCACCAACTTCAACAACGTGTCAGACAACCTGTGGCTATGTCACCTGCAGAGTCACAACTGTTTCCCGAGGCTAAATTTGGGGATGGTCTGGGTGAAGGCAGTAGCATGAGTTTAGGTCTCTTGGATGATGGTCCAGTCTCCTGAAGACACCACGTGCCTCACCTACGGAGACCACCAATACCAATCTCCGAGTCTGGCCTCCTGTTTGTCCACCCCACTCTGCCCCTTCCCAGATGTGCTTTTCTGCCACCACCCGTAGACCAGCGACAGATACTTTATAGATCTCCTGGGTGGAGAAACCAAATCAATACAGAGTAAAGCAATGCTCTAACAGCAGACTCCACCTGGCAGGAGGCGACAGCAAGGCTGGGATGGTCTTTACACTCTGCAGGCTCAGCACAGCTCACGGCCCTGAGGGGGGAGGCACCACGCATCCCTCACTGTCTCAGAAATGTGCGCTCTGGGCTACAGTTCCAGGAAGCACCAACATGTTTGTGCGGAGAAGGGGCCTGTCACCTCCCTCGGGGTGAAGGCGTCTGTCCAGCTGGCAGATGCCTGTTCCCTAGGAGCAAAATGATTCACTAGATTGACTTCTTATCTGGTTAAATGGAAAGAGAATGAGAAGAGGAAGGAGAAAGGCGCTTACTTTTTCAGAAGTAAAATGCAGCAGTGCTGGTTGCAAGAGGTGCTCTGGAAACCAACAGCATCACTTCCGAGCTCACGAGGGCTGGAATCAGGGACAAAAATGATTATTTAAAAGTATTGTCGAGAGAGAGAGAAAGAGACAGAGAGAGAGAGAGACAGAGAGGGACAGAGAGAGACAGAGAGACAGAGAGAGAGAAAGAAGAGAGAGAGACAGATAGAGAGAGAGAGACAGAGAGAGAAGAGAGGTAAAATACCTGCCATAGAGGGACGTCAGGGGAGAGGGAGGGAATTGGGGACATTGGTGGTAGGAAATGGGCACTGGTGGAGGGGTCAAGGCTGGAACACTGCATTACTGAAACCCAAACATGAACATCTTTGTAACTATATCTCATGGCGGTAAAATAAAACAAAATTTAAAAAATGTCAGGAAGAGGTTAGAAGAGTTAAAGTGGGTAGTTAGCTTGCCTTGTACATGACTAATATGGGTTTAGTACTCTGCCACCACATATGGTCCAGAGTCCCGCCTGGACTGATCCTTGGGCACAATAGTCAGAAGTAAAGCTATGAGCATCCTGGGGCGTGGCCCATCCCCCCAACTTGCCAGGGAATCTGTTATTGTCCTCCAGGCACAGAAGGGAGTCAGACCTGACCGCCACAGCAAGTTGGGTCACCCCTGGAGTTAGTTCAGATCGAAACCTGCTCTTCAGCCTTGGCACGGCTTCTGCCCAAATTGGATCCCCAAGGCCACATGTGAAAACTTCTGCAGGTGGAATTCCATGAGGATGCAGGGCCGGGCAGAAGAAAAGTCGAAAGGGAAATCGCAAAGCTGTGGTGCCTTTGATGAACATCAGAACCCTTTCTAGATGCTGATATCAAAAGAATTACACATGTACCTTTTAGGTTAAAAATGGTGCCATAGATACTCACTTACAACCAGGAATGTCTATGTTTGTCTTGAACTTCCAGAAGCCATCGGCCCCTGGAAGACTGGAAACAAAGTGGATGTTTGAGCCGAATCAAGGAGGGGGGTGAGGAATTTCTTCCTGGTTGGCTGCGAACCAGTTTTGTTATTTTCAGAAGGGTCCCTCCTGGAAATGCTTGCCTGGCGATGACAGCTGGGTGGTTTGTTGCTCTGCCTGGCAGCAAGGTAGTGGAGGTCTGCAGTGCTGGGGCTGCGGGAATGACAGAGCGACAGAAGCGACAGGAGCAGGCTGGGGACCAGTATGCTACACATTTATGTTGGCTTCGGAATTTGTGTTTCATGATGCACTACATGTCAGTGCAATTTTTGGATTTTTCCCCTTAAATTTAAAAAAAACACCATAGAATACCCTTTAAAAGAAAAATATAAGCATCAAAATGACTTACGTTCTGTGCTAGAATCCCGACAGAATCTATGCATAACGTCTAGTACACTTTGTAAAAGGCAAAAGATTTATGCAATCTGGAGAGAAACCAGAGCTATCCCTGGTACATTTTGAAGGAATAACATTCAGTTCTCATTTGGGAAACAGACATAATTATACAGACAAATTCACGAACATAAAACTGAATATGAATGTGTATTGCCAAAGAAGAGATCATATGACTGGGCATAAATTTGCAAAAGCCAAATATACATCATGACAAAAAGGTCTGGGCTGGAAAGAAGGGGGAAAGCGAGGGACCCGAGGGGAGAGCAGAGGGTCTAAGGCAAACGCCCGGCATGTGGCCCACCGTGATTCAATTCCTGGCACTAAGGGGATGCAGGTCTGGAGGCCCCTGAAGACCCCAGGAACTCAGCGCATGGCCTCAGCTCTCACGCTGACCCACATTCCTGAGCATCACGGGAGGAAACACACGTCATCACACATAACCTGGACAAGCAAACACACTGGGCCATGAAGACTGTCGCTTCAGTGCAATTCCTGTAATTCCTGTATTTTGAAAAGATGCTGCCTGTCTGCCATCTCCCCCTGAGCTTCTGGGATTCTAAAATACAATCAACCATCCAGAATTTCTCTTACAAAAATGTAATTTTCCTCACTCCCTGGAGCCTATAATAAAAAGAGGTCAATAATAAGCAAGGACACTGCTGTTTGGGAAATTCATTAAAGCGTTCCCCCACATGCGTTTTACACCAATCAGTTCCCACAGTGCAGTGTAGCGGAACATTCACTAAATTGCAAAGCTTTTTTTTTTTTTTTCTTTTAGGTTGAATGGCTTAATATGCAATAGCAGATTTCAATAATAATAATAATTATAGATTAATAATAAATGCTGGAAAGATCAATCAGCTGAGAAGAGATCCAGGAGGTGTGTTGATTTGACATTGTGTTGAGATAAGGTGTTTTGATAAACTGGCCTCAATTCTCAAGGCCTGTTTTACACGATAAAATGCTGCCACCTGGTGTTCAGGTTACTTAACTGCAGGGAAACTTCTGGGCAGTAATTATTTGCAATTTTGTAGGAGGATAAGCTGAACATATTTCCCATAATACAAAAATTACAATGAATCACAGAATTTTTGGACTTCTTCCACACTTGAATTCCTTTCATAGCATCAGAAATGATAAATGTGACATGGGGCGTCTGTCTATTATTAGCATATTATGAAAACTTTTTCTCTATTCCAGTTATTAGAAATAAATCCATTATCATAATCATCATGGTGCTGTGGTCAGATTAAATCATCAGCATTTCAATGTCAGTCATGTTTGGAGTCCAGAAGAACTAGAAAGTATAAATTTAAAGGGAAGGACTGCAGTGATAGCATAGCGGTTTAGCCTTGCAAGCAGCAGACCTGGGTTCAGTTACTGGCATCCCATATGGTTCCCTGAGCACCTCCAGGAGTAATGATCTTAATTACAAAGCCAGAGTAAGCCTTGAGCATCATTGAGTGTTCCACGCCCCACACAAAAAATCACATTTAAAGCGAGAATATTGATTGTGGAGGGAGTGGCTGGGGTTGGGGGGAAGTCCTGAACTAGGGAGATGGAACAGAGGTTAAGGTGCTTGCCTTGGATGTGGCCAACCCTAGTTCAATTGTTGGCACTACAGATAGTCCCCTGAGCCCACCAGGAGTGACCACTGAGCACAGAGGCGAGAGTAAGCCCTGAGCACCACCAGGTATTGGACCCTTCTCCCGACCCCCTCAGTCCTGAAGGGGCTTTTAGATTAAAGTAGGGAGAGGGGTGTGAGTTTTGACAGAATCTCTCTGGAGCTCTGCTCCCAGCTGCTCTCGCAGGGGTGAGTTTTCTTTGCTGACAGAGATTTTTGTTAACTGCTTTAGGCTTCAACATAAATCTCTGAGGTTTCTTTGGAAACAGGAATCTCCAGGGGGCTGTGGGAGGGGAAATTCCTATCCAACTCACACCGGTTCACAGACAAGTTTCTCTCATTTACCAACCTGGAATCTGGAGCCATTTATCCTTGTGATCTCTGTCCTACTAGCCATGAAGCATACAAACCAAGGCTCTTAGCATTGGAAAAGGGACAGGAATGAATCTAGACTGGCCACCTTGTTTCCAAGAAATGAAAGTGAGCACCGGGTTGGCGTAAGGTCTCACATTTGGTGAATCAGAGCTAGCCCAGGACCTCTGGGTCACTGCATCTTTCCCAGGAGATGGTTTGGACTTTGGGTGGCCTAGTATGCGAAGTTACTTTATCTGCCACATTTGAAGGTACTCAGGGATATTCCCGGCTCTGATCTTAGGGATGGCCCCTGGAGGTTCGGTTCTACGTGGTGCTGGGGATCTGAACCAAGGTCACGGCTGCTGAAGCCACATGTAAGGCAAGGGTCTGACCTCTTATGCTACCTCTTGGGTCCTACTGATATGGTTTTAAACCATGGCCTTGCCCATGTACTTTGGGAGCTCAGTATTTATAAGGTTACTTGGAGCTTAAATGACCCAGTAGTCTTTTGATTTTACAAAGTTCCTAAGCTGTTGTTTATCCAAGAAGTTGTATATCTGTACTTCAAATCTGAGTGAGAGTTTAGCTGGATAAAGAATTCTTGCTGAGGCATTCATTTCACTGAGTTTTTTTTTACTATATCCCACCACTGCCTTCGAAGCTTGGAGGGTGTCTTCTGAGAAGTCTGCTGAAAAGTCAAATGGATGCTCCTTTGTATACAATTTCCTTCTTTGATCTTGCTGGGTGAAGAATTTTGTCTCTGTCTATGGCATCCATTACTTAGACTAGGATGTGTCTTGGGGTCTTTCTATTGAGGTCTCTTCTTTGATGGTATGTCGGGCTTCTTGGATCTGTATGCCTTCATCCTTTAACTCGGGGAACTTTTCAGCCAGGATGTTTTTAACTGTTTTAATTTCCTTGGGGTTACTTTCCTGTTCCTCTGGGACTCCGATGATTCTTATGTTGTTCCGCCTGGCTTCATCCCATTGTTCTCTCGTTCCATTGCTGATCCATTGTCCGGTCTTTTTCCATCTTATGTAGTTCTCTGAGTGCTTGCTGTAGCTCATCTTCAGTCTCACTGATTCTCTCTCCACTGCTGTCATCCTACTGTTGAGAGCCCCTATTGTGTTTTTCATTTCCATCTACTGAGTTTTTTTTTTTTTTGCGTTTTT